>JAOYNU010142836.1:0-22476 GCA_026745395.1 Tympanopsis confertula | reverse complement strand
CGTTGTGCGACTGTGTCGCCCAGATCCCAGTCTGGACACTCAGCTCAAGGTCCTCAACTGTCAAACTCTTGAGGATGAAGAATCGTTCCTTTGGTTCCGGTCCGCCGACGCCGACGCCGACGCCGGGCACCTGGCTTGGTGTCTGCACTATGACAGAGCTCGTCTTGCCACTGTTGGAGCCTGGCGTCGGAGGAGTCGCCTCGGCATGATGCTGGCCTGTGCCCGATGACGATGGCCCAGTCGGCGCAGTAACTCCGGCTGCCCCCTCGACCGTGCTCTTTCGAAGTCTGCTAACAAGTCTGACTGTCTGAAATTTCGAGTCGTGTATCTTTTGCTGCCCCGCCATGCAGGTTTCCTCGTCCTTGAAGTTGGCAAATGCGCAGTTACTCTTTGAGATGAGAAAGAGAGACTCGAGGCCAGAAGTTTCCTTGCAGACATGATGGACCAAGCTCATAAGATCCGTCTGGGGCGGGAGGTTGCCAATCCACACTGCGTGTCCTGGCCATTGGCGTTAGCGCCGCTTTTGAATCTGGGCAGCTTGACGGCGATAGGCTTTATAAAGGCTTACCGCTCTGCCGAGGCTTTCGTGGTGGTCCTCTCACCACGCTTGTCTTATCTCCAGCATCTTGTTTTTTGGCGTCAGCGAGAGGATACGGAAATCCCTCCAAAGCCCGTCCGGGGGGCACTGACCTGCCACAACCGAGGCGCTTTCGTGCTCGCCCGCGCCAGGAGATACAACCATCCTCTGATCGAATGGAGCATGCGCCCCGGTAGCGTATTGATGCGTAATCATGTGTCCGGGGACTTGCTGGCCTTGACTCGTAAAGTGGCTTGGGGGTTGATGATAATACCCGGGCGCTTGACTGACAACCATATGCTGGTGATAATACGGCATATGCATCCGCGGTGACATGGCGTGTTGCTGGTACTGGTGCTGGTGCTGGTGCTGGTGCTGGTGCTGCTGGTGCTGATGTTGCTGGTGCTGGTGCTGCTGGTGCTGTGGTGGTAACTGGCCATGATAAAATTGCTGGGGCATTTGAGGATGCTGCTGAGGCATATAATACACCTGACCAGGCATCTGAGCACCCCCTTGGCCGTACTGCATATGTGACATATGGGACATATGATGGGGCACAACCATGGGAGACTGGGCGCCGTATTTGTGTGGCGCAGCTGGATATTGGCCTTGCCGATAGTGATAAGCCTGGGGACGCGCAGAGGCCACCTGTCCTATGTTGTAGGGACCAGTCGCAGTCTGGGTCATGTCAAGTTGCGAGGAGAAAGCATGCTGAGGCCGGGACTGATCCGGTGCCTGATTCTCGATCACGGGAAGGCCCTGCGGCTGACTGCTTGTATCGGTGGTCAATGGTGCAGGTTTCGGAGAGGGTGAATCGTTGCCGATGCGAAAGCCACCGGGATCAGAGGAAGTGCTACCATCTCCCATTGAAAAGGCAGAAGAGGGATGCGGGTTTGCGGAAATAAGACGATTTGTACTGGCCTTTTTTATATCAGCTCAATGACAAATTATGACGGGAGCAGACGCACAAGTGGAACACGAGATATGTAAGTGGGGAAGTAAGGATGTAGAGAGAGAGTGTGTGAGTGAGTGAGTGAGTGAGTGAGTGTGAGAGAGTGAGAGACAGAGAGAGAGAGAGAGTGAGTGAGTGAGTAAGTGAGTGAGAGAGTGAGAGAATGAGAGAGAGAGAGAGAGAGAGAGAGAGAGAGAGAGAGTAAGAAGACCAGAAGCAGCGAAATAGGACCAGATCCAGACTCGGACATCCAAAGCGTCCAAGACGGATGCGAGAAACCGACAGGAGACAAGATGATGCAACTCTTGAGCGTGGCAATGATAAAAGACTGTTCGTTATAGCAAAAGAGATAGAAATTGGCAGAGGTGATGCGCCACACGGGCGAGGCAGGTGGTTGAAGAAGAGCAGATAGACAGTTGCAGCCCAAGATCGGAGTGGCCCAGTGTGTGTGGCTGGGATTATTCCAAAAGCGATGGGATGGGACGATGGTATCGGATGCGCGGGGTTTGGCGGGCAGGTCGGGAGCCGATAAAACGGATCCCAGCTGATGGAAGATCCCTGGAAGTGACTGGACAAGAGGACACACTTGCCGCTGAGGGGCGAGGCCCCGGCCCGCAAATAATATCCGGCAAAAAATAACAAGGCCTGGCCAAGGGTTGCTGTGCCCTATATCTCCTGCAGGGCAACCAGATACAGGTGCCAACCTGTAGGCTGGCCTGACCAGTTGATTGGGTTATGAGATAGGTATCACGACAGACGAGGGAGTCGCGGTACCAGGAACACGACACCGTCTAGCCGTGAGGAGTGCTGCTGTATGTATGTATGTGTGCCTTGGTGCTGTGTCCTCAGGACGTCTCCCCAACTTTCGCCACACAAGCCAGATGTGACACTGCCTGGGCAGAAATAATCAGTGACGGTCAGGTCACACCGAGGGCGGCCTCTCTTACCAGGGCTCCTGAACGAAAAGCTATGGCGTATGGCGGCAAGATGAATATTGTGCGTGAGAACCGCCACACGAGCTTTGCGAGTGCTTCTCACACAACCCAGGTTGCTCGGCTGATAAGGATGCCAAGCTTGATAGCTTGACGGTTAAGTCTAGGTACCGAAGCGTTTTGGTGTGGCTCAGGTCGCAAGCGGTGAACAAGGCCGCCTGAACAAGTCTTGAAAAGAAAATGCAGCGGAGTGGGGGTGGTGAGAGGACTGCTTGTTGTCGAGGGTACCCCAGGAAAAGGCCACTTCCGTATGCATGGGGGCGTGTGGCCGAGCTGTTGGAATAGTGGTGGACTGATCCGCGGGATTCTCTGTTAGCCAGGAGAAGAGCTGTGAACCGAAGTGGTAGGAGGAGGAGGAGGAGGAAGAGGGGGGGGGGCGGGTCCAGAACAGCCCCAGACGGTCGGTTTTGACTTGCCACTTTGAGGACCAGAATGTGATGATGGAATTTTCGTTCGATGCACCAGTCCCGAGAATTAGAAAGTGGTAATGTATCTTGAAAAAGGCAGATGTCAAGGAGACAAATACCAGGAGGGCGTGTGAGGAGGGTGTGTGGGGACCAGCTATAACAACCGGGCGAATGTCGAGAGAAGAAGAGACTGTCTGATTTGACGGATGTTCAAAGACACGAGCTTGAGGAGCTCGCAGACGTCTGGGGCCCGATGAGGCGCAGTACAGTACATGCAGGAGAGGCAAAAAGCCAAGGCGATGCTTTGTACTGGTGGAGAAACGGCGGCGTGAGTGTCCTTATCTGGTGGATGTTGGGAGGAATACCCTCAAGGTTCAAGAGCAGACGCGGCCAAGATGAAGGAGGACCGCGAGTGACAACGTAGTGAGTGTGAGATGCCGATCAGAGCAGTGCAAATGACGGAGACGAGGTGAACGCAGCACGCTGTCGATCTTTTGATAAGTAGATACTTGATGCCACAGACAGCTTGGGATATCTATCATATATATCCACAAGACCCCCCCCCCCCTCTGGTTCGTCTCAATTTCATGGGGCCAGGGCAGCAGGCTCTACCCTGTGAAAAAAGTAGAACGGGATGCTTGTATTTGCCATGATGCCATGCCCCCTGGCAGGAAGAACGAAGGAGAAGCAAGGACATGGACGAGCCCCAGATCAGGCCCGGATGGATGTCTGTTCTGTTTGCAGCTTATAGAACTAGTAGGGAAATTTTGTTGGGCGTGCGGGCTAACGGGTGATATCGACGGAACGGAACAAGTGAAATGGAGCCGAGAATACAGCAAGGTCGAGCGTTCAGATGTCAAGTGGCGTTGTGATGATGTTGACCCTTTGCAAAAAGCTTAAACCGACCAGGGTCCCCACGATGGGCAAACGGGCGTGCAGTTTCCTCACTTCCCTCCTTCCCTCGAGGTGGCCGCTGCGATTCGTCGATTGTCGATTGGGTTGAAGTGTCGTGCGGAAGGGAAGGAGGACCGGTCGTATCTGAAGTGGGGCAGATGCTTTAGAGTGGGGCGAATATGTGAGCACGTATGATTTATGATCTTATGGGGGGCGTGATTGTATCAACCAGGTCCCTTCGAATGTACTGAGGCTTTCTTCTCCTCAAACTCATCCAACTCATCCAACTCCGGCAGGCATCATCGTAAACACGGCAGATTCTCGAATTTGCCACCTGCTACTGTCAAATGGCCACCTCCACGTATCTGCATGGGGCCATGATTGAGTCAGCTTGCGACAACGGGTAAGGCGGCTATGATTTGAGATGGATCGACCCAGTTTGATCCAGTGTTTGTATAGCCTCAGCCATCCGCCAGTTGTGACGCCAAGATATTGCTGGTCCCAGGCAGTAAGAAGAGCCCCTAATTTCAAGCAAAAAGATTACAGCCAGCAAACTGCCAACTGCTTCAAGAACAACGGCAACTGAAGTCAAAGAAATACGTTATACCTGCAACTATCGTGCATAGGGTTCTTTGGCGAGAATCATCAGAATGCGCTAGATAGCCGTTTGGTCTGGCCCCAAGTTCTACAGACGGCTCTTGCAGCTTCCGATATCCCTAAGCTATACAATCGCCCGCAAAGAATTCCCGGGGTTATGCCTGATGAACTGGCGGTTCTGGAACCATGTTCCAAAGCCCCTCTCTTTTTTCTAGACCTGCTGGGGGGTTCTGGTATCATATTTTGTGCGTTGTTGCGACATTTGGATGTCCATCTGCACCATCTCCGTCATCCTGCACATCAAAGCCCTATCCCTCGTCCATGTGCCTGAGAATGATGGCATGCATTCGTCCCTTCCAAGATCGGAATTACTCTGACAATTATTTCCAAGACTTGGAGCTCCTACGTCATCATCGTAATTGTTCTGGTTGGCTCCTCTGCAGCACCCCAGCAGGGGTGATACTGGCCATCTACTTCCTTGGCCAATACCGGTCGCTGGCGGGGAGCCACCCGGTGCTGTAAAACTGCGTCATGCCATGCACTCCTGGTCTTGCCCGATCTGAGTGATATGGTATTCTTTGGATTTCCCATCCAGATACATCGATTTATTCCTCATAACCAGGCTAGTCTCGATATGTCAGTTACACGGATCGTTTTGGCGGCCACCTCACTTGCACGGAGCACAAGCCAGCCATATTCTTCTCGATACATTGACGTGACAGTCCGGGTATGTCATCAACACATCATAAGGTCGCTTCCCTATGGCCCCGTAACAGGTCGTACTCTCACATCTCACATCTTGGCCACTTTTCTTGGTCAGTCAGAAAACAAATGTACGGCTTATAAAGACAACAAAAGGCATAACGCGGTGATTGGTTAGGAAATTGGCAGATCACCATCTCAGATACCGATGCTTCTGCTGCAAACGGACCCAGATCGGCAAGATTCGAGGTTCACCCTATTGTCATGTCATGTCAGTTGAATGTGTGTGTGTCGTGGTCGTAATAACGCTTGCCGAGGTTATCGTAAGCAAGGAGATGTATAAATAGACTTGGTACCACACGCCCCCCCCCCCCTCCCCCCTAACCTCGGTCTAGTCCTCGGTACAATGCATAAGTCAAGTCGTAGTCGTCGATTTGGATGTTGGGATGGCCGGACTGTTTCTTCCGGAGCATGGTCGGTTTTGCTTTATTATTATTATTCGCATATACGTGTGGGTTATGGGTCGAGTTCTTTTTGTTTCGTTTCACTTCCGTCGTTTCTGAGCAGTATCACGTGAGGGAAATGGTGACCACAAGAAGCTTCCCCGCTTTTATTTAGATGCATCCATAAAAAAGAAAAAAACGACAACACTTGCCTTGCCCAGCCCCATTTTTGCCACTTTGCTGTGAGTGGAACGGCGTCTTGCATAGTGCCTGTGGTTATTTAGCATTTGCTACTTGTACATATATGTAACGTGGCCATGATCTGTCATGAACCTGCCATGATCTCTGACCGGTGCTAGTAGACCCCTGGGAAAGCTACAATGACGTCAATCGTCGCCATTGCCACCTGCTGCCTGGCTCAGCTGCAGAATGACACTCACAGTAGATAATTGCACGCGCGTCCCATCCCATCCAGCAGGGTCCCATCCCCAGCAGATCCCCGTACCCGACCTTCGTCGGGCTGCGGCGCCGCGCGTGGCGTCCTGCGCCCAAGTACGCCGATGCAAGTCGTCGTCAACCACTGGACTGCCGGACACCGCCACATGCCGGTTTTGATCATCACGCCGGGGCTCGGTCGTGGCACCCATAATTGGCAACGGGGGGGATTATGCTCTGTTTACTTTTCAGATCCTTGCGGTAACCTGAGGCGTGGCGTTAAGACTATATACTAAACATACTAAAACATGACCAGACCAAACAAACCACTCTTTCTCCTACACATCTTATCAAAGACGAGTTCGAGACCGCCATCTCGTTTGGCGTCTTGTGTCCCAGAAGGGGGTCTGGAACCGTCTATCCCGTTAATATGGATTCATTATCCATCTATCTACTACCTATCCGAGTAAATCGTACCCTCCATCTCAGCCCTGCCCCGCATACGAGGCCTCCCACTGCCACCTATGCCTCTGATCTGCTGGCACGCGTGAAAGGAGCCCTCCACATGTCTGAGACCGACCCGACCGTACCCGAGAGATGATCGACCAGCTGGTCCCTCTCTGGGATCGCCTCGGGCCCTCGAGCGCTCTTTCTATCCAATCCATTGCGAACTGACCTGAAGAGTCTAATCCCCTGTGTGAGCACACCATGACTGTATGGATATGCAGCAAGACATTGGCCTCGCTAAGTTGATTGTTAATGAATGAGCGAGACAACGTTACCAAAGACTTGAAGGTAGCTTGAGGTTTATTTCGGAGAATATTGATATGGACGGTATTTTCCTACCACCCTTCCGCCGGAAGAGGTATATATTCTTTTCGCCCCCTACAGACCCCCCCAGCTTTATATGCCACACACAAGACGACGTGTATATCGAGATAGTGGACTCGGCGTTTCAGCCTCATGGTGGGATCGATTCATTGGCCCACCACTTTCTCAGTAATTTGCACTTTGGTGGTCATTCAACGAGTCGTATCCATCTGTTGACATCTCCCGACAATTTTGTGCACGGAACTCGTTGCCTTTTGGTAACACTGGGGGTCAATTGGCCTTGTGACTGCGGCCTCGGGCGAGTGCCACGACGTGAACAACGAATCCAAACAGCTTTCGGCGAGGCCAGTAGGAGACATTGAGACGACAGTGCTCTGATGGTGGGTACGTAGGGTCTCATGAGACATGGGGGCTGGCTTTTGGGCACCTGAAGATTGGGTTCTCAAAAGGTAGGAGGTAGGTATAAGCGGACATGATTGACGACAGCATGCTCACTTTAGCCAATACCCTTTCGGATGTTATAGCGCTACTTGATAGCCAGGGCAACGTAGTGGTTCGATGCCCAGGGCCCCGTCACCATTGCACTTCGATCCTAACCCGAGACTCCACAAACATACACGCATCATTAACCCATGCCGTTGACCTTACACTACAGTAGAGGTCACGTGGCAACGCGCGACGGACAGTCACTGAAGGATATCCCATTTTACCCTAGGCAATAAAAGTAATTCTTGGGCTCTGATATGTCAACGCTATGCCAGCTTCACAGTTGCATGGCATCTCGTGTATTGCGATGACAAAAGGGGTGGCAGGATACCAGTAACACAACCAGACCAGGCAGGGCGCACGTTACGACGTCACGTCATTCAATGACCAGAGCCTGTAGTATGCTGTATATGTGCTAGCTGGCACCCTGGGAAAAAAAAAGAAAGGCTCTTAGTCCTTCTTGAGAGGCAGCATGACCTCCTTGATCCCGTCCTTGGTCACTATCATCATCTGCAGTGAGTCACCGACTTCGATGTGGCGTTCAACCGCGCCGTCGAAAGCATCCTTCACCAAGATCTCGACTTCCTGCCTTGTCAACGGCCTCCTCTCGCGCTCCTGCACATCGTGACCGACACCGCTTCCGGGGATGTGCTGGTTCTTGAAGTTGACCTGGTTGTCAAGAAAAGGCATGATGAGGCTGGCGGCCGCACCGCCAGCGCGGCACTGCTCCCTCTCGTAGCTTCCAACCGGATCATACGAGAAGACAGCGCCCTTGCCTTCCTCGTCGATGCCGCAGAGGATGGCGTGGGTGTAGTAGGGGAAGAAGCGTTTCTGGTAGAGGATGGTCGATAGGCGGCGCGCGCACGCCGTCACCGAGATGGGCTTGCCGTGACGGTACCGATACATCTTGCAGATGTTGTCTAGGCGATCCTTGAGAGCCTGGCCGTCGGCAGCAAAGCCGCATACCGAGATAACCATGGAGGCATCATCCTGGGACGACGTCGAGCCGCCGATCTTGTAAACCTTGGGGAAGAGACGGGTGTTGATGTTATAGCCGGCCGTGTGCCGGGTGTCGCCGGCCATGATGGCAAAATCGGCGCCGGCGATGGCGAGTGTGGAGCCACCGTTATCGGTGTAACTGGCAGGTGGTTTGTCAGTGGAGAATGCGGCGACCCGCGCGCGCGGGCAAACAAGGAGCTCACTGCGACGAAGCCTCTGAAGCTCGGGAAGGCAGGGAGGTACTCACGGGTCCCAGCCGTGGCGCTGACGGGGCTCGCCAGGCATATCCTGAGGGACATCCCGGATCGTGTAGTTGGGGCCGTTGAGCAACGGGTTCTGGCTGAAGAGCGCCATTGTCTGGGGCCGAGATAGCGGTCAAAGGATTTGTTTGGATTGGTCGTGTGAGATCGATCCACCCGAAGTCGTGGGGAGAGCTCCAGAGATCCGGTCCAAGGTCGAAGGTGATCAAACAAAGCTGGTCGGTCCTAAGTGATGGGGATGAGTGATGAAGTTGATGGTGGCCTTGGAGCTTGGTGGGGCTGATGACTAAGCTTGGTCCTTGACGACAACTTGGATAGGGGCATATTATGTTATGTGTACATTAATGGGATATCGAGAAGGAGCGGCCAGGAAAACGTCTTGGATCCGTCAAAGCGTAGGCCGAGTGATGCTCTGACCAGCTCACATACCCCATTTCTTCAGTCTTGTATAATCCTCATCGTAAACCAGAGCGTACGCATCATACATCATACGGTGAAGGGGGGCTCACTGCGGCGTCTTGGTGGGCATCGCCATGGCACGCGACCACATACGCCAACAGGCCCTCGAGCGTATCGCTGCCCTCTCGGCTACGACGACCACCACGTCCTTTGACCGATCTGATCTCGACCGACTGTGCAGGGCATGCCATGTGGTCGGGAAGCGGGATACCCAGGCATCCAATGGCAATCATCACACAAAGCAGCTTGGCCGCGTGCCTATGGTGAGACGACCATGCCTCCCTCCCTCTGCCGGCACCGAGGCACCCACCCACCACCCCCCCGTGCTGACGGCTCTCCATCTATACAGACAATCCGCGAGTTCGAGGTGCTTCTCGCTCTCTGCAAAGCAGCGCCATCCATACAGACCGCCCAGAGCGCCCAGAGGCTCGCGTACCAGCTCGTGCCGTACATGCTCGACGCTCATGTCCAGCTGTTCGTGCCGTCGCCCTTCTTCCGCAAGGTTGAGCCGTCGCCCACCGAGGCACTCGCATTTCATGTCACCGGCGCTCTGCTCTCCCTGGGAACTCGATACTCGGAACTGCAGGAGACCGTGTCTGACAATCTCGCGAGCTACATCAACGCCTGCAGTCGCGCCGCCGAAGGCCTCACCTCACGCCAGCCCGACGACCCCGACAATGCGAACCTGCAGGATGCCGTCCGTACTGCAAACATTGCCGTCTCCCTGCTCGGGTTCTTTGATGCGGCGTCTGCGCAGGCCGATTTCTGGAAGGCCGGAGGGAGGCTGGCCCTGATAAGGAAGATCCATCAGTTGCTCTCGGAGCCTTTTCTTGTGGCTGTCGAGACGGCCTTTTCTACGCTCCGCACGGTGCACACGTCGGATAAGCAAGTCAGGGAGTGGAAGAGATGCTTGCATCACTACGCGGCCGCCGGCAGACCTTTGGGCGCCATGCTGCTGCAGCGAAGCTTCATGTGGCTCATGGTGGCGGCGACGTCGCTGATGCTGGCGGACGCGGAGCTCCTGAGGCGCTCGCACATT
Organism: Tympanopsis confertula; assembly: GCA_026745395.1. Taxonomy (NCBI): domain Eukaryota; kingdom Fungi; phylum Ascomycota; class Sordariomycetes; order Coronophorales; family Scortechiniaceae; genus Tympanopsis; species Tympanopsis confertula. The sequence goes on along the minus strand of JAOYNU010142836.1, from coordinate 12,403 downwards.
CTTGATGTCCTCATGTCTGGCGAGGGGATGCTGCGGCCGGAATCGTCGCGCAGCGCCGATGCGGGCTACCGGACGGCCGAGATGTACGCGAGCATCCCCCTGGAGATGATGAACTACCTCGAGGCCAGTGCCGACTTTGTCCAGCTGGGCTCGCCCTTCCAGCAGAAGCTCTCGTTTGCGGTCAAGGCAGCCACGCTGACCGCCTACCTGAGCTGCTCGATACTCAACGAGGAGGCCGCCGACGTGGACCTCCTCATGTTGTGGCTCCAGGACTGTCTGGATGACCCCATCCAGATGGCGGACAAGACTCTTGGCCCCGTCGTGCTGCGGTCTTTTGCCTTGACATGCAGGATATCCCCGAGCCTGGCCTCGACGGTCAGCCGCCTGCTTCCACGCTTCATCGTGCGGAGCGCGCCGAGCGAGGGCATCGTGGCTGTTGCCTCGAGGAGCCTCGCGTTTGTCCTGCAGATGCTCTCGCAGGATGCCGTGATATCCACCCTGTACACGCTGGGCAACGTTCTCAGCCCTGGTTCCGGCAGACCCCTGACGACGAATGGCGGAAGCGGCGTGCTCGCCGCCGCCGCCGCCGAAGACCCATCCCTGTATCCTACCGGACGGCACTCTACCGGAAGCGCCATCTCGCTGCAGATCACCGGGGAGGAGGAAACCGCAATCGTGTACGGCCACGTTATCGACGCCATCTGCGGCATCGCGGCCGCCTGCAACGACGAGAAAATCACGGCTCTGGCACAGTCGATGCTGCTCCAAAAGATCCACAAGGTCAACAGCAACGTCGACGTCGAGATAATCACGGGCGCGGCCGAGCTTTCGCTCATGGGCGGCCAGCTCGAGTTCCGGTCGCTGCTGAAAATGTACTCCAGGCTCGCAAGCAACGGCGTCGCCGAGGGCAAGGAGTTCCTCCTGGGCGCGGTCATGAAGGCGCGCAGCCACATCGCAGCCAACATCCACCGCGGATCGCCGCTCTACGATATCTTTTGGGAGCACATGCTCGACACCATCATCTCGATGGGCGACGTCCATCAATCGCACCACACCAAGGAGTCGGACGTCCAGCTTGCGGCGCAGGAGATTGCGCAGCTGCTCTACCCGCTCGCCGTCTTCATGTCCACGCACGACCTGGCTGCGCACAACACCAGCGACGAGAAACACTCGATGCTGCGTGACGCCTGGTTCAACATTGTCGTGCACGGTTTCGCCACGTCGACCGGGCTCGGCAGGAAGTATATCAACGAACTGCGGGTTATTGCGGTGCACTCGCCCCCGCTCGTGAGCGAGCAGCGCGGCGAGCAGGTCGAGAGCGACATCGAGCTCAACACCGTCCTGGGCCGCGGCATGAGCACCGAGAGGGAGAACCTGCAAAAGAGGCTGCTGTCGAACCTGATCCCCGCAAAAGCCACCGAGATCAAGACCCTCAGCTACCGCAAGGTCATCTTCCTCCAAGCGGCATACCTCGTCGAAAGTCTCCGGGCCGACGCGGGAGACTGCACAAAGATCCTCTCGTACTTCCTCGAGCCCAGCATGCGCCGGCCCGAGGTCCATGGCACCATGCAAGGGATCGCGGCCGCCGTCCTGGAGCAGTACCTCTCGAAATCGCTCGGTTGCGCCGAGCCGACCTTTTCATCGCAGTACGTGGCTGCTCAGCTGGCTGCCGTCTTCTGCGCCTGCTGCCACCGCATCGAGAGGGTCCAGCAGGCCGCCTTCGTCCACGCCAACAACATGATCAGCTGGGTCCCGTCGGCGCTCTGCCACCGGTCGTCCCTGTTTGCGCTGCTGGAGCTCCTGTCTCTGATGTGGTCGAGCTGCCTCGAGGCCGAGACGGACCTGTACGCACCGCGCTCCATATTTACGTCCAAGCTGGGCAACGTCACGGTCGAGCTGTCGGACGACTACCGCATCCGCAGGGACACGTTGGACCTGCTGTACCGCAAGGCCAAGCACTGGGTGTCCGAGGTCATCAACCTTGCGCCGCACGACATCAAGGGACACCTGCAGACGTACTTGTCAGAGTTTGACGACGAAGGCGCGTACGGACACATCTCGCTCGGGCGGTCGTTTGCCATTGAGCTTGGGTCTATGATCCCGGCCTCGGACCAGCGACTTCAGTCACTGGACCGGGTCGGCAGCGCCAACATCAACACCGGCTCGGACCTCATAGCCCAGTACACCACCAGGCAGGAATACCGCTATGGCGAGAGCCTTCCCTCGCGCGGGCTGGAGCTCATGTCGTTTATGCACCACGGCCGCAGCCTCTCGTTTGCGCCGTCGGCCGACAGTGCCAACGCGGCCACGGCGCTCGCCCACGTCGAGGCACGGATTCTCGCCAAAAAGTCGACGCAGCTGGACGAGGTTCGGGACATTCTTCGCAGGGCTGCGGCCTTGCTATGCAGATCACGCGGAGACGAGGCGGCCGTCACCCACCACCTGGTCAGCATCCCGTTTGCCCTCTTCACCAAGCAGTCGATCAAGCTGGGCACCTCTCTGTGGCTCGGGGTGATGAACGAGAACCCCAGGCTGGAGCCGAGACTGCTCAACGAGATCGCACAGCAGTGGGAATTCACCATTCAAAAACGCATAGGACTCTTTGGCCTGTCCCTTTCGTGAGTACCGTTCTGGAGGCAAAAACCAAAAAAAAAAAAAAAAAAGTACTGACTCGTCATCTGCCAGTCACATGGACCCCTTCCTCCAGAAAGCCGAGTTCGCGCCCAGCGATCTTGAGGCTCTATCGAAACACAAGGCTGTGGTGCATAACCTTCTTGCCCCCCACCAGCGGCTGATCCAGTTCTTTGGGTGCCACTTCAATGCCACCCGTCTTGCCTGTCAGAATATCCACAAGGTCTTCCTCCGTCTGCTCAACACCACCCTGGACGCGGTGAACACGTACTCCACCCACCCCATGGCCCGCGAACTGAGGCTCGATATTGTTCTCTTTGGGCTGCGTGCGCTGCGGCACAGCACCACTATTGGAGACGTTGCCCAGTACCGCTTCAAGGAAAAGCTGCTGTCGGCCGCCCTGAACTGGTTCAAGCACGCGCCAAAGTGGTCCTTTGGCAGCAACATGCTCCAGCTCAAGACCGAGATCAAGCTGATAGCCGACGTGACCCGCGAGATACAACACATCTCCTTCGCGGACGGTGTCAGCATTGGCAACGTTTCGGCCCTGCAGGCCAAGGAGCAGCTCCTGCAGCTGCTCTTGGAGAACGAAAAGACCAGGCTGGCTGTCTGGGTGCACCCTCTGGGCGAACAGAGGGTGGCGGCGGCGGCGCACTACAACCCCAAGGCCATGGTGCAGGCGGTCCTGCCCTTGGTGCGCGTGGCATGGGCGGAGGACCCGGCTCTTGCGCTCGACCTTGCGGTTCGCTTTCCGTCACCCCTGATCCACAAGGAGGTCCGCACGTTGCTGCGCTCGTGCCCAGAACGGGCTGTTGATGACCCGGAGGCATTGTCTCTCCTCCTTGGCGGGTTGCTCCCCGAAGACATTGGATTCCCGGTGCTCAAGTACCTGCTCTGCTGGGCGCCCGTCGCCCCCATAACAGCCATCACGCTCTTCCTCCCCGCGTACAGGAACCATCCGTTTCTGATCCAGTACGCGATGCGGGCCCTGGAGAGCCACAGCATAGACATCACATTCTTCTACGTGCCCCAGATTGTGCAGACCCTCCGCTACGACGCGCTGGGGTACGTCGAAAGGTATATCCTCGAGGCGGCCCAAGTGTCGCAGCTGTTCGCGCACCAGATTATCTGGAACATGAAGGCCAACTCGTACAAGGACGACGATTCCCAGATGGTAAGCAAGACGGCGGGCGGCCCCCTTGTCGTCGAATTAATGAATGTTTGTGTGCTGACGAGAGAACCAACCGCCTCGTACGTAGCCCGACGAGATCAAGCCGACGCTGGACCATGTGACGGATAAGATGATTACAGGGTTCTCCGAGACGGACCGCGCCTTCTTTGAAAAGGAGTTTGCCTTTTTCGACGAAGTGACTGGCATCTCTGGCAAGCTGAAGCCTTTTATCCAGCGATCCAAGCCCGAAAAGAAGCAGAAGATTGAGGAGGAGCTCCGCAAGATCAGAGTCGAGGTTGGCGTCTACCTCCCTAGCAATCCGGATGGCATCGTCATCGGCATCGATCGCAAGTCTGGCAAGCCTCTCCAGAGTCACGCCAAGGCCCCTTATATGGCAACATTCCGCATCAAGAAAAAGCAGGTTGCCGTGGAAGATGCGGAGACGCCGACGCTCGAGGACGCCGGCGCTGCTGCTGCTGCTGCGGTCCAGCCGCAACAGCAACACCAGCAGCAATACCAACACCAGCAGCAGCAGCACGACCATGTCAAACACCAAGACGGTTCGGTCGAAGTCTGGCAATCGGCCATTTTCAAGGTGGGCGACGACTGTCGCCAGGACGTGCTGGCGCTGCAAATGATTGCCGCGTTTCGCAACATCTTCCACGGCGTCGGGCTCGATGTCTACGTGTTCCCGTACCGCGTCACGGCCACGGCTCCCGGCTGCGGGGTTATCGATGTGCTTCCCAACTCAATCTCACGCGATATGCTCGGTCGGGAGGCAGTCAACGGGCTCTACGATTACTTCATCTCCAAGTACGGCAACGAGGACAGCCTCCGCTTCCAGCGTGCGCGCAGCAACTTTGTCAAGAGCATGGCCGCGTACTCGGTCATTTCGTTTTTGCTGCAGTTCAAGGACCGCCACAACGGCAACATCATGTTTGACGACATGGGCCACATCCTGCACATTGACTTTGGCTTTTGCTTCGACATCGCGCCCGGCGGCATCAAGTTTGAGCGGGCGCCGTTCAAGCTGACGACCGAGATGGTGGCGGTCATGGGCGGGTCCATGGACCACCAGGCCTTCAAGTGGTTCGAGGAGCTGACGGTCAAGGCGTTCCTGGCGTCGCGCCAGCACGCCGAGCGGCTGGCGCAGATCGTGCTGCTCATGATGGACAGCGGCCTGCCCTGCTTCCGGCCCGAGAGCGTCAAACACTTTCTCGACAGGTTCGTCATGGACAAGTCGGAGCGCGAGGCGGCCGATTTCATGAAGGACCTGATCCGCAAGAGCTACTCGAGCTATTCCACGGGAATCTACGACCAGTTCCAGCTGCTGACCAACGGCATTCCGTTCTGAGACGTGTTCGCGCACGCTTTTTTTATATGGTGGCCCTCGAGATGTATAGATAATAAATATTATGGCTTGGGTAACGGGATCGGAGCAGACGGGCTTTTTGGTGTATAATAGGTCTTTTTTCTTTTTTCTTTCTATTTTCTTCTTTCATGGTGTATCTGAAGCGGAGTGTACGAATAGAGTTTCTATCGAGACTCGAGATAATCGATCTATCTTTAATATAACTTGGTCTTGCAGACGCATCCACGACTGCCCTGCGTTGTTATATGGGTCATTGGTTCAAGAGAGTTCTTGGGCCAACATCCCCGAACAAAACGGCGCAGGCGAACTGGATATCCCAAGCGCAGCAGCGAGAAAAGTTGTTTCAACAGGACTTTTCGCCGAGTGACTGGATGCCCCCGTATGCCTTTGCATTCAATCCAGCAACGCCTACTCCTTCCATGCATTCCATCGATCGCTCAGCAGGTACTACATATATTCGTACACGCACACATGTCACTCTTCGGCGCTGCCCTGGAGCAGATGTGTGGGGGCATGATAGCTCGCATAGTCGATATGCACAAAAGCACGGTCGACAAAGGGGACAGACTCGAGAAAGTACGTCAAGACCTCACTGGACGTTGTCAGTATAGCAAACACTCGGTGCTGTTGCTGGCGGCCGGAGAACGAACCCCAAGTCATGGCTGTCGCGCAGAGGCGTCGCCGCATCCAGGACGATGTCGACCTCGACAAAGAGCTGGTCGCCGGCATGGTAGGCCCGCAGGTTTTGGATCTGGCGGATGGCCGTGGCAAAGCGCATGGTAAGATAGAGCACTGGTGATGGATGGCCCCAGTCAGAATCATCTCGTGTATCGTCCGCATTGCTGGCCACAACTCACAAAGGTTGCGCTCGTCGGGCAAAGCAGAGAAGCCGCTGAGGTTGCGGACGTGGACAAGTGACGAACTTGTCCAGTTGTAGACGACAACCAACGAGAGAATCAGGCCACCCAGCGCGTCAAGCCACCATAGCCTGGCGTAGAAGCCGACTGTGGAGCCGGATGGTGTCAGTCAGACAGACAGACGGGAGGATAAGTTGGATATGCACACCGATTGGGAACAGGATTGAGCCAATGTTGAAGATGACATCGGTGTGTGCATCATCAGCGCTTCGAGACCTGGTCAGCTCCCGCTCATTCTTGGGAGGAGCGCGCGCGGCGGCCTGACTTACAGAGCGCGGACACTCGAATTCTTCACCAGGCGGTACCATAGCCAGACAGCGCCCTTGATGACGACTGTCGACGCCATTATCATGATGGCCGGCATGCCACTGTGCACGCAACATGTCAGCCCCTCGTGTATATATATATATATACAGTTATACAAAACGATGGCTGGAGGTGGCAGGTGCTCGCTTACAGTTGAATGAGCTCGCCGTCAGACGACGCCAGCTTCTCCACGCATTGTATCGCAACCTGGACGAACGACGTGATCATGATGACCGAGAATACGAGCACGCCGAGAGGCTCCAGCCTGCGTCTCCCCACCGGATACTGGTACTGGTCGTGCTGGCTCTTGGAGATGAGTTTTGTTGTCAGCCACACAATCACGGTGCTCAAAAAGTCCAACGCCGCGTCCACCAGGCCAGCAAGAACCGACATGGACGGGACCCAGACGATGACGAGCACCTTGGACGCCAGGAGTATGGCGTTGGCGGCAAAGTTGACCCATATGGCTATCGTCACGAGACGGCTCCCGCTGTCCATCTCCGAGTCCTCAAGCCAGTCAACCTCGTGTTTGAGAGCAGTGCCGGCCTCAATGCCGCCGCCGCCACCACCACCACCGCTCACGGATGCATCGCCGCCGCCGCTACCGCTGCTACCCGTGGTCCCGTACGCCAAACGACGCTCTTGCTGCAGGAGGGGCGTCGTCGATTCTGGCACGATGCCGTCGTTTGCGCCGCCGTCGTTGCGGCTAAGCATCTCCCTTGGCGTGCGCCTGAGCTTCTTCGATGCAAGGGTGGCCGAGTTGCTTTGAAGAGCAGCAGCAGCTTCCCCAAGAGAGGGGGGGGATGTGTGTCCCGAGGCGAGCGTGGCCGGAGACCCTTCTTCTTGTATGGCTGAGGGGAAAGCCGGTGCAGCAGCAGAGCCGGCAGCAGAGTGGGCGGCAGAGTTGGCAGCAGCGGGCTCATACTCGTTAAGGATGTCGTGGGGGCGAGACGAGTCAAGGAGGCGATCGATGAATAGGTACTGCTGGACGAGGCTGTTTGTGCGCTCGTAGTATTCTCGTCTGGGGGAGGGGGGGACGGTGGTGTCAGCAGCAGACCCCGAGGGCCGTTTCAAGGCCACGTACATTGGCTTCGGCATGTTCTTGAGCGCCTCGTCGGATTTCCAATATCTCTCCCACTCGTAGCGCGGGTTGCTCTTGCCGATGAGGCGCATGCTCCTCATCTGCGGGCCATTGATGAGCTCGTTGAGCCGGCGCTCATCGGCAGCAGGTCGTCGGGGGGGGACGCCATCTTCGTCGTCGAGATCATGTGCCGACGCGCTGTTGTGGTAGTCGTCGCCATCAGGGCCAAGGCCGAAGGACGCCGACCGCGCGGAAAGGGGCGGCTGCGAGTGATGCGCATGTGAAGGGACGTAGCCGTGGACCGGAAGCGAAGCGGCAGACCGGCTGGTAAGCAGCGATGCGAGAGCGCCGCGCAGCGGGAGAGGGAGCGGGGCTGGCCTGCCGTCGTGGTGGGAGAGTGCCGTCGATGTCGAGGGTCGCGGCAGGGAGGATGAGAGGAGCGACGGTCTGTTGGCGTTGGCGTTGGCGCTGTCGTGGATTGTCTGATGCAGCGCCATATGTATCTATCTCGCTCGCTCACTCGCTCACCCGATTGTAGGGCAAAGTTCTCGAATCGGTTCGGTTCGCTGAGACCATGTATCAGGTCTGTTGGAGGCGATGGGAAATAGTTGGCAAGTTGGGGTTCGTGGGGAGAGAGGGAGAGAGGAGGAGCTTTAAGGAGGATTGCTGGTTGACGTGATAAGCGACGATCGACGGCCAAGCACCGCTTGTGGATGGCAATTGATAGTGACGGCACAGCATTCCTTCTCTGCAGGAGCTCTCCAGGTCCAGGTCCTGGTCCTCCTGGTCCTGGGGGCGCGTCTGCGACGTTTTACGAAGCATTTGGCCGAGGACCCCTTTGCAGAAACCATGTTTCGTCTCTGGACCGTCTGGCGATCGGCAATGGTAATGGAGCCGGCCCGAGCCCGACCGCAGATCCAGTTTCGATCGAATATACACATCAATTGGCCAAGATATCAAGCCTCCATGGTCAAAAGGCAGGCAGGTAGGTAAAGCAAAACCTGCGTCAGACAATTCCATAGGTAATTATTATATTATACTCAAACAACCCCGCCCCGCTGTCCCGTTTCCTGCATAGGATGAACACCGTCCGAACTCTCTTCTTCTTAATTTTCTCCTTTTCTCTTTTGTTCTCACCAAAAGCCGCCGCCTCCTTTGCCTGGTAGTCTTGCGGCCGTCACCTTATTATTGCCCAAGTACTCCAGCTTCTCCATGAGCTTGCCAGAAGTGTCCATCTCAGCAATGTCATCTGCGCCGCCGAGGCTGACGCTGTTCACCAGGATGTTGGGCATGGTCCTGCGACCTGTCTTCTTGGCCAGGAGGTTTTGTATGGGGCCGCCCAGCTCATGCTCATCGAGTTCGACCACCAACGGCTCTGGCTCGATCTTGTATCGCTCAAGCAGGACGCGCTTCGCCCGCTTCGAGTGGGGACAAAAGGTTTTTGAGAATATGATGACTGGTTATATATAAATATTAACAAACTTCATGGTGATGGTGGTGAAAAGGCAGACTTACCCGGAGCCTTCTTCAAGATGGCATTGAGCTCAACCTCTGCGGCGTGCTCCTCCTGCGTCTCCTCATTCTCCACCTCTTGCGCGAGCACTCTCTCGCGCTCACGCTCCGCGAGGTCCGCGCTTCCTTTCCCCGGCACCACCACCTTCTTCTTCTTGCCCTGCCCCTCTGCGGAGCTGCCCACGCCAATCACCTCGCTGGGCTTGTCGGGACGCAATGGCGCCTTTTGATTAGCTCGGTCCTTGGCTTGCTGTTCGGCGGCGCGCAGACGCTCGGCCATTTCATGCGCCAGCCGGACGCCGTCCTCGTCCTCGCTGTCGCCGTCGTTGTCGTTGTCGTTGTCATTGTCGTCGTCGTCGTCGTTGTCGTCCTCGTCGTCCCCATCCTTATCTTTGTTATTTGGGCCGAGGGCGTCGAGGCCCTTGCCTGGGGGTTTCCCCGGGTGTCGATCCAAGCCATTCACCGTCCGGGAGTAGAATTCGCCAATGGTGCCGTCCGCACCCGGCGCGTCTCGAGAATGGGACGAGTAGAAGAAGAGGATGATTATCGCTGTGAATATTGCAACAAAGGCGAGCCTCGTCCGGCGCTGCGACGGCATAGTGGCGGCAGATTATAGGATGGATGCCAAGGGGTATGGTATGGAATGGTATGGTATGATATGGTATGGTATGGTAGTATGGTTGCAGTGTCGTGCAGTGGCAATGTGAGTTTCAAGCGTGCGGTTGGGCGAAGAAGTCGGCACCTAACCGTCCAAGGCACAAATGTCTTTCAAAAGTTTACCGCGCAGCCCGGCATCGGGTGGCCGCAGGGTCGGCAGGCAAGTTGCTTTTGCTCTTGGTGGGGTGGACGGCAGCGATGGCGGGCTTACGGCAGGGAGAAGAGATGCCACTATCATCGACATGTCTGGGTCCGTTGGAGCAGGCGAGGTATCCGACAAGATTGACGCCCACGATATCAAACGCGTGCGAAAGGCTGGGTGCGGGTGTGGGCAGTCGCAACCCGCAGACAAATCTTATCATAAGAAGATAAGGCGAAAGAAGGCTCGAGTGACGTCGCTGCTGACTACTGACTCTGGCCTCGTTACATGAATACTCCTGCAACTGCATATCGCGATCCAGATAATGAAATGCCTTTCTTTCTTGATAGATTGCATCAGTGCCATCACAACGTGCTTGTCCTTTCCTTCTGCCCGCATGATTCTTCTTCATACGTACGATCTATCTGGCTCTCTCCATTCTCGTGCGCTGATATAACAAGATGCGCCTGGGCTCATCCGCCAATGCTATGTTATGTGGCCACCTCATCCTTCATAATGTCCTCCTTCTTGATGCTCTCGAGAAAGCCTGGGCGGAATTTCTGCAGATACTTTGCCGCAAGAGACTTGGCGTCGTCATCTGCAATCTTATTAGTGGACAAATTTCACCAAATATATATATATATATATATTTAACGTACATTCTGACCATATATCCTGGATAGTGTCAAGCGCAATCTCCTTGGCAGGCGGCTTCATCATGACGAGGTAAAGGAGGCTTGTCAGCGCCAAAGACACCACCGACGGATCCCTGCACATTTGTTTGACGCGCGACAGCATAGCCGCGTTGACGTGAGGGATCTCGCTCAGGAACCTTGTCAGGAGCTTGTCCTGTGCGTTCAGGTATGGCAGGAACCCGTCGATAAGCTTGAGAGCCCACATGTCAAAGTTGGGCGTCGACACCTCCGTGTCTCGCGTGCTGCGCCAGTCGGTGTACCACTCCTCGTACAGCCACGTGATGGCCAGGTCGATGCGCTTGCGAAAGTCCTCGAGGATGTAGTCGTAGAGGCACTGGCGGATGTAGTCGTTGACCGGCCTTTCTGGCTGCTGCTTGTTGCCGTCTTCCTCCTCCTTGACGGCGGGGACATCCTTCTTTGGCGGCACGGTGCGCGTGGCCATCCTGGCCAGGAGCTTGATCCAGTCCTCGCGGCTTCGGCCAAACGGGCTGACTCTCGGTCGGGATTTGTTGAACCCCATCCAGGGCGGTCGCTTTGGAGCCGTTTCCGGAAGGGCTTTGACAGCCTCCATTACCCGGTCGATGGCTTCCTTGCCGAGCATGATGGCCTCCTCTCGCGTCGGGGGAGGGGGTCGGGGCAGTGAGAACGGCCTAAAGGTTTCCACTGCGTCTTCGACAACCGCCAGTCCGGCCGACGGGGAGCTGTCGAGACGATTCATGATCTGCTCCGTGTCTTCGGCCATAAGAGAGTCCGGGTCGTAGTCGTCTTCCTCCTCCTCCACCCCAAGCGGCGCCGTGTTCGGGTTGATTTCCGCCGGCGGAGCTGTCATCAGGGACGCCAGCCTGCCTCGAATTCCCTGCGTTTCGGTCAGAGCCACGCTCGCTCACTTTGCTCGCTCGCTCCACGCCCATGGCCAACTTACATCAACAGCCTTGACAAACAGGCCGTTGTCCAGACGGGCCAGTGTAAGCATGCTTATGTGCGCTGCGAGACCAGCCGGGACCTGCGAGACGTTGAAACCCCTCAGCCCGTCATATTCGGTCAAGGCAAACACATCGGCCAAGCTGTGAGGCCCCGGCGCCAGCGGCTTCACATTTACTTGCACGACTGACTGGGCGGGGGCCACGACACGCTGTCTCTTTAGATCGAGACCGTCGTGCTGTATGGCCTCGGGCGGGGCGCGTTTCCGGTTGGCGTCATCCAGGATGTCAGCTTTTATCCTCATCAGCCTCTCGGCATGTTGCTGCATTCGAGGCGCAAGCGGGTTGTGCGGGTCCCTATACATATATATATATATATGAGAACCATATCAGTCAGTCAGTCAGTCGACCAGTCGATCTGGGGTCCGTAGGAACAGTCCAAAAGAAGCACACCGACCTCTTCACCAAGTGCATCAGGAGCATGCGGGTTGTTTTCTCCATCGATTTGATGAGCACGCGTGTTTTGGAAGTCATTGGCGAGTTGGCCAGCTTGAGGGGGTTGAAGTTCAAAACAGCATTCACGATGCGTCCTGTTGTGCTCCCTCTTGTCCGAGCAAGGATTGACAAGCAATTGAGCGTTGAGTCGACGACGAGGGCATCACTACGAGACGAGCATATAAGTGTCTATCCCAATCAACCACTCAATCAATCAGTGCGGAGGCGCATCCCGGCCAGCCCGTACCTGCTGTTGTCCTGTAATATGGCGAGCATGCGATCCAGCAGCCCAATGGCTTCGCCCTCAAGCATACGTCGGTCGAGTGTCTGGTGATTCTCGGGTACCTTGTCGAGCGACACGTCGAGGCTGCTCCCGTACTATATGCATGCAACAAGCTCGTTAGTCGGGCGAACGACATGATGATTTCAGAGAGAGAGAGAGAGAGAGAGAGAATTCTCCTTTCCCGTACCCGAGCATCGTTTGTCGTGTTGGTCTGCGCAAGAATG
>JAOYNU010142725.1:0-22488 GCA_026745395.1 Tympanopsis confertula | reverse complement strand
GCCTAAATACTATATTAATAAGAAATATACCGTATAAATACTATAAGAAAAAGGGTTAGTAAAGGATATACTATATAAAACTTATAATCTTATATTAAGGATATAGAGGAGGAGTAATTATTATATAAGCCGACTACTTAATATTATACCGAAGTATAGGTATAATAATAATAATATTATTATTATTACTTTTAGAGACTAATAGTAAATAATATAACGAGTTATAAGTATTATTAGTAATAGTATTAGTAGAGCTATACTCTTTTAGTATTATTATAGTATTTTTAGCTACTTTCGCCTTTTTCTTAGCCTCCTCTTTACGCCTAGCTACTACTTCATTTTTCTTATTCTCCTCTTCTTTTTATTTAGCCTCTTCCTCGTTCTTCTTATATACTACCTCCTCTACGGCTTTACGAATAAATACTAAGCGAGATATAATAATAATAATAATACTAATACCGAAGAAAAAAAAGATAAATAAGAGGAATTTACGAGAAAGAAAAATAAAAGAAAAATAAAGGAAAATTATAAGATTTAGATAAGTAGTTATACGATTATTATAAGAATTTATATAAAATAGAAGGAGTACTTATTAAACTACCCCTAACCCCTAGAAGAAATTAAAAAAGTATTATATATTATTAACCCTAAGCTTTATAAAGTATTTTTTATTTAAAAAAAAGAATATATAATATACTAACTATACTTTAATTATACTATATTAATACTTTATTAGAAGAATAATATTAACTTATAGTTACTATATACGATAAGTATATCGGGGTAACCTACTAGTAGAAGGGGTATTTTATTATAGACTAGTATAAGTATAGTATAGTAGATAGTACTAGCTAGTTATATAAGGGATAAGAAAAGTCTTAGATAAAGCCTATAAGCTAGGGATATAGTCTAAAGGAGATAAAAGAAGTAGCTAGGAGGTATACGCCTATATAAGGAGAGAAGGGGAACCTATTAGAAAAAAGGGGATCTAAGCTCCTCGTAAAAATTATACTACTATTATTATAATAGAAGTTTTAATTAACTATATACGATCTATACCGTATCTATACCTTATCTACGATACGTATATATAATAGGATTACGACGTCTTCACTCTCTAACTTACGTATCCAAGTACTAAAAGGCCTGACATATATATTTACTACCGATATAACTCTATTTCTCGTCTATCTAGATAAGGTCGATATAATAACTATAAGTAGTAAAGAAAAATAAAATACTTCTTCTTATACGCTAGGGCCTATTACTAAGGACTAACTAAACTACTAGTAATTATATAGCCTAATCCTATTAGCTAAAAGTAATATAATAGCGTAAGAACTACTATACTTCCTAGTTTATCCTTTTAGTAGTACCGTTAGTTTACGGGTAGTAAGCCGTTAAGAGCTTCTTTTCGATCTTTAATAGTTTATAGAAGTATTTCTAGAAGTTATCTATCTATTACCCCCTTCTATTAGAAATAATAAATTCGGGGGGCCTATAATATATATAAATATAAATTAGAAAAGTTTTAATTATATTATCTACTCCTCCTATTCGTAATAGTATTAGGATAAAGCTTCTAGAAAGGCGGTCCGTAATTACTAGTAACTACTTATATCTATATTCGTTCGGTAGATATATTATAAAGTCTATTAAAATAGAGGCCTAGTTTTATAATAGTATTAGTAGGGGTTATAGTAAACTATATTTCTTCTACCTCTAAATCTTATTTTTATTATATTTCGAATAGGCTTTTATAAATTTATAAGTATCTATTCTAAGTCTAAGCTAGAAGAATTATCGTACGAGTATAGAAATAAAAGTCTTATAACTAGGGTATCCTCCGATAGCTAAATTATAATACTACTAGATTAAGGCCGTACGGAGGGGTTTATAGCTTAAGATCTATAGCTTACTATACTAAAAGAGTTAAGAATTATTAATAGAGGCTTCCGAGATCTAAGCTATTATAGGAGGTACTAATCTTAAAAGAAATATCGGCGCTTTCTCTAGAACTAGTTATATTAGTTCTTCGTATAAAGGGTCTACTACTCTCGTAGCTTTCTATAGGTCTCGAAGTTCTAGTTAGCTAAATAGTTATATTCTAGTATCTACTTCCGAAGTTATTATAATAAAGTCCTAGGTTACTTTCTAAAGCTATATATATCGGTTTTTAGTATATTTAGAACTATTATTATAGGTATTTATATATAAGAGAATATCCGGAATTTATAATAGTTTTTTAGGCTTATAAACCGTTTTCTATAGAAGTAGTACTTCTAGTAACTCTATCTAGTATACTTAGTATTCTAATAGATATCTCTTCTTATAGAAGTATTCTAGGTTCTTATAATCCGTAATAATTATTAAAGAAATTAATTTATATAGTTTTATATACTATTTAGTAATTCTAGTAATAATCGAGAGGAGTTCTTTATTATAAATTAAATAGTTCTATTCGGCTAGCGATATCTTATATAAAAAGAAAGTAATAAAGTATTAAAAAGTATTATATTATTAAACTAGTTATCCTCTAATAGCGAATTTAGAAGTATTATATTCGATATATATATTTTAGTTAAAGTCCTAATAGGTAAGCGCTCTACTAGCTAAGAAATATTCTTTAAATATCTTAAAAGCCTATTATACTACTTCTAACTATTCGAATAGTATATCTTTCTTTATAAGCTAATAAAAAGGGTTTATAAATCTACTAAAATCCTATATAAACTTATAGTAGTAGTTAGTAAAACCGATAAATCCCCTTATACCTCTTATACTTATAAAAGCTTCTTCTTTATAGATAGCGGCGACTTTAGTAAGATCTATTAATATACTTTCTTTAACTATAACGATTAAACTAAAGTATTTAATACTTCTAATTTCGAACTCGTATTTCGAGATATCTAAATATAGGTTAGCTTTTTCGAGATATAATAGTACTTCTTTTACTTAAATCCTATACTTTTCGAAAGTACTATCTATATAGATAAGGATATTATCTATATAAGTTAAAATATAGTAGTCGAGAAGATTATAAAAAACCTAATTTATAAAGTATTAGAATATAGAAAGACTATTCGTAAAACTAAAAAAAGTAATAACTTATTCGAATAGACTATAGCGTATAAGAAAAGCCGTTTTCTAAATATCTTCGTCCGCTATCCGGATTCGATAGAATACTACTTTTATATCGAGTTTTATATACTATTTAGCTATTCTAATCTAATATAAGGTCTTTCCGATTAATAGTAAAAAGTAACGATTATACTTTATAAAGCTATTTAGAGCCCTATAGTTAATATAGAATCGTAGACTTCTACTTAGGTTTATAAGTAAATAGTATAAAGGTAGTAGTAGCTAATTAATTAATATAAATAAACCCTTTTTTAAGTAAATCTATAAAGGTCTTTCGTAGTACGAGAAGCTCGTCTCGTAATATATTATATAAAAGTCTTTATAGTACTTTTATATCTTTTCTATCGGTTCTTTTAATTAAATCGATATTTATATCTAAGTCGTTTTAATAAGGCGGTAGTTTTTCTCGATTATATATAAAGATATCCTAGAATTAAGTATATTAAAGTAGTAGGTATTTATAAATTTACTCTAGTAATAGTTCTTTCTTATTTTTAAGAGTATATTTAATATCTTTTAAGCTCGTAGTAAAAACTTTAGAAGCTCTCGGATTTTACTTTTTCGTATACCTAATCTTAGTAGCTATAATAACTATAATTACTAGTTTAGTATTATAAATAAGTTCTTTCGAGTAGTAGATAATAGTTTTAGAAGTTAAGATAAAGGCGGTATTAGGGGATTTATCGTAAGTAACCTTATTCTCTATAAGCTATAAGAGCCCTAGTATTAGGTCTCGGCTCGCTTTTACTATATAATAGGCGTATAAATAGTACTAGTAATAGCCCTCGATATCTATTTCGAAGTAGGCTATTTTATCTATAATTCTAGTTATACTAGTAATCCTTTTTAATATTCTAAGTTCTATTTTAAAATCTAGAAAATTTAAATAGGTTATTAGTTTATTATTAACTAGAGTACTAGAAATATAATTTAAATTAAATAAGTATTTCGTATAGCCTATTTAGTTAATTATAATATCTATTTTTTAAAAAAAATTAATCTATTTTTTTAGTATTTTCCTAGTATATTTAGTATTCTAATTAAGTTTTTTTATACTCTTATATACGACTTAGTATAAGAGTAATTAGTTTTCTAACTCCTTAGTAGCGGTATTAAAAATAAGTTTAATATAAGTAATAATAATTTTAATAGAGGTTTTCCTACTCTTCTAAAGTATACTTAAGGGATAAAAAGTAATAATATAACCTAGATATCTATACTAGTAGTAAGTATTAATTACTTTTTAGTATAATATTTCTTCTTATATTACTTATTTTAAGTATTTTCTATAATACTAAAAGTCTAAAAAGAAACCTAAGCCGATAAGGTATTTATCTAGGTTTAGTATACTCTTACGAGTATATTAAGTAAAAGCTTATATAGAAATAAAATTCGAATTAATATCTATAAAATCGTAAAGTAAAAGAGTAGTAGGGATAGTAATAGTAGTATTACTACGAGTAAGAGATAGTAAGTATAGTATAATATAAATAATAAGAAGGGCTTTTAATATCTATAGATTAACCTAAATATAGTAGTAGTATTAGACCTATTCTATAAGTATATCTATTATAATTTCGCCGATAATAGTACTTTAAATTAACTAATTTATACTATAATAGAGGTTATTAATTTTTATACTTTTAACCTATTCTAATCTATTAGATTCTATTAATAAGTATTCGAATTTAGTATAGTAAGTATCGAAATCCGAAGTTCTTTACTTTAAATTAATCTATTTAGTATAAGTAGTGTATTTATAATTAGGGTTAGCGTATAGATAGTTTAAATAAATCTAAATATTTAAGAGTAAAAGTATTTCTTTTTTAAATTCGGTACTAATAAAAGGGGTATAGTTATTATTAGCTAAGTTTTTTAAAGCTATAAAGAGAGTAATAATTTAACTAGAAATACTACTAAGTACTTTTATATTAATTCGATATTTTATATAAGTTTTACTTCGCTAATTTCGATATTCTAATTTAGAATTATTAAACTCGGCTAGTAGGAGTAAACGAGTATACTTTTCTATTCTAGTAAGTATAAGGAGTAGGATAGAAAGTATTAGAGAAAAAGGTATAGATACGAATAAGTCTAGTAATCTTAGTAATCCTACGAGTAGCTTAGTAGTTATTATAATATCGTTTTTAATATAAGTATTATTAGGGCTTATTATAAAAGCTATCGGTATTTATAGTATTAAAAGTATAAATCGCCTATTAGAAGCTCTTATTAATTTAGTATTAATTAACTTATTATACGAGGAATTAGAAGTATAAATCGCCTAAATAGAAGCCTAGATAATTTAAATAAAAACCTAGATAACTTAATCGGAGGTATATAGATTACCTAGTTCGGAAGTATATAAAGTACTTAAATTAATTAACTTATTCGTAACGAGGAATAGAATTCTAGAAATAATTAGATTATTTAATTTAGAAGCTAATAAAAACTTAAAAAAAGGTAATCTAATTAATTATTAACGGTAATATATTATATATAGTAATTTAGGGTACCGAGAGACTTTTATTAATTAGATAATAAGAGTAAGCTAAACGAAGCTCTCGTAGAGTCTAAAGTAGGGTTTCTACGCTCGTAATATAGTTACGTACTCATGACCTCTTAGGTCCTACGGGTCTTACCCCGTAATAGGATTTAGGTAAAAGAAGTACTCTTATATTTCGAAAAAATTAGTTTATACTTAGATATTTTAAAATATAAATTTAAAATTAAAAGTATTAAGTATTTTAATTTAATTATTATAGCTAGAGAAAGTATATTAATAAATCCTACTAAAATCGCTATTATCTATAAATAAAAAGCTCTTATAAATATAAAAAGTATAAGGGGATTTATTAGTTTTATTAATTACTATTATAAGTTTATATAGGATTTTAGTAAGTTTACGAACCCGCTTTATTAGATTATAAAAAAAGATATAGTATTCGAGTAATTAGAAACTATATAAAAGATTTTTAAGACTTTTAAGGAATATTTCTTAACTAGTAGGGTACTCGTTTATTAGGACCCGGACCGAGATATACGTATCGAATATAATACTTCTAGATTCGCTATCGGAAAATAATTAATTTAATAATATAATACTTTTTAATATTTTATTACTTTCTTTTTATATAATATATCGCTAGCCGAATAGAGCTACTTAATTTACGATAAAGAGCTTCTCTTAATTATCGCCGGAATTACTAAATAGTAGGTAGAACTATATAAATTAATATCTTTAATAATTATTTTAGACTATAAGAATTTAGAATACTTCTATAAAAAGAAATACTTATTAGAATACTAAGGAAACTAAATAGAGTTATTAGAAATATAACTTTAATAGAAAATAGTTTATAGGCTAAGTAAGCTATTATAAGTTTTAAATACTCTTTTATATATAAATACCTACGATAATAGTTCTAAATATACTAAAAACCGATATCTATAGCTCTAAAAAGAAATTTAGGACTTTATTATAATAACTTCGGAGATAAATACTAGAATTTAACTTTTTCGCTAACCGGAACTTCGAGATTTATAAGAAGCTATAAGAGTAGTAGACCCTTTATACGAAGAGCTAATAAAACTAGTTCTAGAAAAAGTACTAATATTCCCTTTAAAGCTCGTACTATAAAGGGTTAAGACCCGTCTAAAAGCCTCAGCTACGCCCTCGCCAAATCGCACGTAGCCTTATATATAGATTAGTTATTAATTACGTAACCCTTTTAATATTATCTAATACCCCGTTATCTTCGCCGCCGTCTAGCTCTACGAATACTAGTTAGATCGATAAGAAATTACTACCTCTAGAACTAGGAGAACTTAAGCGTTCTAAAAAACTAACTTTCGACTTAGTAGCTTAACTATCGAACTAGTAATCGATAGTAGCGTATTCTAGAACCCTAGTATAGGGAAACCCTATACTTAAGTACTAGTTTCTTACTAGTCTTCCGATAATATAAAATACTATTAAAATACCGTATTTCTAGGTACTAAAATATATTACTAGCCTCTTCTATCGAACTTAGACTTAGGTCTAGGCTTATAGAACTATACGGATTTCTCTAGACCTTTTAGGGGTTTTTCGCTATATATAAAGAACTCTACGCCTCCCGTAAGGTCTCCTTCTTCCTTATCTTCTCTTATATTTAGAATATAATCTTATTCTACGTAAAAAAGTTTACTTCTTACGTAGACTATTATATTATTCTAAATTCTTTTAAAAACCCTAAAAAGCCCTAGACGATATTTAGGCCCCCCCCGGAACTCTAGAAAAGTCCTAGATAATATCTAGGCCCTTAGACTCTCTACGAAAAGCCCTAGACGATTTCTAGGCCCTTTTAAACTTTACGAACTTCCTAGAACCCTTCTTCGTTTATTAGAACTCTTCTAAGTCCTTCTTTTTCGCGTTCTAAAATTAGAACTCTCTATTTAGTAGAATTTCCTACGAAATAGAGTATACTTTACGATAAATTCTTATTCTAATAAAGACTCTACGATCTAAAGACTTTTAAGAATCCTAGAATTCTAGAAAACCCCCCGAGACCTTATGAATAGACCCCTAGAATACCTAAGCCTAGTACTTAATCTACTTAGAGGCTAATATAAATAGGATAACCGCCTCGTAAGTTATATAAGAAGAGGTTATCCGGAATCTATAAACTTAACTCTAAGAAGCCCTTAGGGCCCCGGCCCTTCTAGCCTCTCTAGTACCGGAATAGGCCGGGGCCCCTAAGAATCCCCGGCCTTAAAAAGGCCTCCCCGATATTCCCCGTTTTACCGGAAAACGAAAGGATTTTAAAGCCTAATTTCTAGAAGCTCGGG
Source organism: Tympanopsis confertula (assembly GCA_026745395.1). NCBI lineage: Eukaryota > Fungi > Ascomycota > Sordariomycetes > Coronophorales > Scortechiniaceae > Tympanopsis > Tympanopsis confertula. The sequence goes on along the minus strand of JAOYNU010142725.1, from coordinate 14,517 downwards.
TTAAGATCGGTATTTATAGAACTTCTATTAGTACCCCTTTTACTTAGTTTTACTATATTTATAATAGGATAGAATCCTCGGCCTAGCTTTTCGTATCCGCTTATATTTAAAATATAGAAAAATAAAAGCTCGCGAACTTTTTAAACTTACTAGCCTACTTAGAATCTATTTATATAAACTTTAATAAAGTAATTAGGGCTCGAGATAAACTCTAAGAAAAAATTAAAAAAAAGATTTATTTACTTTTTATTTTCTAAAATTCGAATACTACCTCGCCGAAGCCGAGTTTATAAATACCCTAGAAAGTATAAAAATCTTATATTTAAAAAGAAATATCTCTTTAGAACTCCGAAAAGTTTTAATTAACTAAAAAAAACCCTAGACTTATACTTTATAAATTAGGACCTTCTTAGGACTTACTTCGGATTTCGAAATCTTAGCCTATTACGAGAAGTATTATTCCTATTCTTATATTTTATTAAACCTTCGCTAAGCTTTTATTAGTTAATTCTAAATTTAGGGGTTTTCTTAAACCGCCTAGACCTCCTACGGCGACCTTATAGAATAAGAACCTTTTTCTAGGATCTCTAGGGGCTACCTAACCCTAGAAGAGAAAGAAAAGAAGTTCTAACTCGGTCTCTACTTCTATTATACTTAAAAGTACTACTTATACGCTTCTTACCTTATAGCCTTAACCTAGACTTAGGCCTATACTAGAAACCCTATTCTAACTAGAGAAGCCCTAGAAGAGCCCCGGATATCCGGGGCTATCCGAGATATCCTAGCCCCTACTATAAAATCCCTTACTAAAGTCGTCGAGATCTTTTCGGACGACTTAGAAAATTCGGAATCGGAAAAAGAATAATTTTAAGTTAAAATCTCGACTTAAAGTCTCTAGAACCCCTAGAAATCCCTATTTAACCCCCGGCCTTTTTAGAAGAGGAGGGTACTTATATAGATACTATTATAAACGATAGATCTAATATAAAACCTTTTATCGACTCTAGTTACTATAATTTTACTACGATATTTAATAGAGTTTTTATTAAATATAGAGTTACCTTTTACCCGATTTAACCCTACCGCCTTTAATAGATCGTCGACTAACCTAAAAACCTTTAGCCTACTATATCCTAAATAGTTTACTTTAAGTTAAATATAGGTAGTTTTCGTAAAAGTATTTAAATTTATATAATTCCCGGCTAATCCTATTTTATAATTTTAGGAAAAGGGTAGTTATAGTTTTTTAATACTTCTTTTCGCCCTGCTACTAATACTATAACTATCTAAAAACCTTTTAAATTTAAAATATTTATAGTACTAGTATTTATAAACCCCGAAATCGTTTAAGTTTTTTCTACTAGTTTTAAAGCTTTTTAACTAAAGTTTTAAAAGATAAACTACTTATATATATTTTCTTAGCTTCCCTCGCGGATATTTAGAAAGCCCTCGTAATTAAAGAAGAAAAAGACCCCTATCTCGAAATCCTTACCTAATTACTCCTTATTATCGAAGTTTTTAATAGAAAGAAAGCTAAAAAACTACTACTTTCTCGCCCCGGTCTAGATTATAAAATAAACCTATTTCCTAATATTACTATTCTAAAGATACCTTTATATTCGATATCTAGAGAAGAGCTTCTAGTTAAACGGAAGACTCTATACGAACTACTAGATTAGGGCTTTATAAAGGCCTCTTCTTCGTTAGCTATTACTCTAGTTCTCTTCATAAAAAAACCCGGAGGTAGCCTATACTTTTATATAGACTACCGAATACGCCTTCTTACGGTATATCTACGCTTACTACGGACTCCCCCGCGCTATAATTTCCGATAGAGGACCCTAGTTTACCGGTTTATTCTAGAAAGAAGTCTACCGGTCTCTAGGAATTTAGAGGCTTTTATTTACGGCCTTTTATCCCTAGACCGATAGATCTACGGAATATTTAAATATAGAACTAGAGGTTTACTTATAGATATTCTACTCGTTTAACTAAAATAATTAGGATATATTACTACCTAGTATAATACTTACTTTTAGTAACTAGAAATTTATATCTACTAGATTCTCCTTATTCTACTTAAGCTATAGATATTACTTCGAGACCCTAAAACCTAATATAAGGTCTTCTACTAGATCTACTATCTCTCTAGCCGAAAAAGGATACGAATAGGTTAGAAAACTAAGAGATTATTACGATTTAGTAGTAATAGCGATAGTAGATATTTAAGAAACCTAAGAAAAATACGTAAACCGGTTATAATAAGTCTTAGAATCTTATAAAATAAAAGATAAAATTCTACTATACTTAAAGAATATTAGAACTATTAGACCCTCGAAGAAACTAGACTAAATAGCTTTACTATATAATATTATAGGTCTAGTAAGATCTTATACTATCCGGCTAGATACCCCCCCCGGAATCTACTTTATTTTCTATATATATCTTCTATATCGAGCTTCTAAAGACCTACTTCTTTCCTAAGATATAGCCTACCCGGAATTACCTACTATTTAACTATTAGAAGCCTTTAATAATTATATTAAAAAAGAGTAGGTTATAGAAAAGATCTTATAGTACTACCGATTTAGAAATAGCTATTTTAATATTCTAATTAAGTAGAAAAGTTATATAGAACTTATTAAAAAACCCTTAGAAGATTTCCTAAATACCTAAACTCTAGAAGTCTACGAATCTAGTCTTTTAAAAATTCTATAGGCTACGAAACCCTAGAAAAGTAGGGGGAGAGAGGGGCTAATATAAAAGGTTAAGACTTTTTTAAAAACTTTAGTTATACTTTTACTAAATCGTATATAATTTTATATATAAATTAGTTATTAATTATATTACCTTTTAAATATTATCCGATACCCCGCTATCTTCGCTACCGTCTAGTTCTACGAATACTAGTTAGATCGATAAGAAAATATAACCTCTAGAACTAGGAGAACTTAAGTATTTTAAAAAACTTATTTTAGACTTAGTAGTTTAACTATCAAATTAGTAATTAATAGTAGTATATTCCGGAACTCTAGTATAAGGAAACCCTATACCTAAATACTAATTTCCTACTAGTCTTCTAATAGTATAAGATATTATTAAAATATTATATCTCTAAGTTCTAAGATATATTACTAGCCTCTTCTATTAAACCTAGACCTAGGTCTAGGCTTATAGAACTATACGGACTTCTCCGGACCCCCTAGGGGTCTTTCGCTATATATAAAGAACTATACACCTCCCCTAGGGTCTCCTTCTTCCTTCTCTTCTCTTTAGTTTAGAATATAATCTCATTCTACGTAAAAAGGTTCACCTCTTACGTAGACAGTTATACTACTCCCCTTCGATATAGTCGTTAGAGGCTTCTAACGGTTAGATAGGGGGTAGTTCCGGGTAGGCTATATCTTAGGAAGGAAGTAGGTCTTCGAAAGCTCGATATAGAAGATCTATATAGAAAACGGGGTAGATTCTAGGGGGGGTATTTAGTCGGACGGCGTAAGATCCTACTAGACCTATAACCCTATACGGTAGGGCTATTTAGTCTAGTTTCTTCGAGGGTTTAATAGTTCTAATATTCTTTAAGTATAATAGAACTCTATCCCTTATCTTATAGGATTCCGAGGCTTATTATAACTAGCTCGCGTATTTTTCCTAGGTTTCTTAAGTATCTACTATTACTATTACTACTAAATTATAATAATCTCTTAGTTTTCTAATTTATTTATATCCCTTTTCGGCTAAAGAGATAGTAAATCCGGTAGAAGACTTTATATTAGGTTCTAGGGTCTTAAAGTAGTATCCGTAGTTTAAGAAGAATAGGGAGAATCCGGTAGATATAGATTTCTAGATACTAAAAACGAGTATTATACTAAGTAGTAATATATCTTAATTATCTTAATTAAATAAGTAGAATATCTATAAGTAAACCTCTAGTTCCGTATTTAAATATCCCGTAGATCTATCGTTCTAAGGATAAAAGGCTATAAATAAATACTTCTAAATTCCTAAAGACTAGTAAACTTCTTTCTAGAATAAACCGGTAAACTAGAGTCTTCTATTAAAAACTATAGTATAGGGGAGTCTATAGTATACGTAGATATACCGTAGGAAAGTATAAACGATATCCGGGGCTTTTATCGTTTTTATAAGTATAAATATAGCGTTTTTCGTAAATCTATTTATAATTACTAATATAGTAGATATATTAGGAGTTTCGGGGAGGTCTACTATATAATCTATAGATAGTTCTTACTAAAATCGTTCTAGAACGGGTAGGGTTTTAGAAGACCTTTTTTCTAATCTCTTTAGACTTTACTTTACGAATAGATCTAGTAGTTCCGCGTAAAATAGTATATATCGGAGGATAGACCCGGCTATATATAGTACTTAGAAACTAGATCTCTTATAATTTCTCTACTAAAGTAGCCGGTAGTACGGGAGTTATAAATTTATTAGATAATCTTAGTTCTAAAAAGCTCGAAGAAAGGTATTTAGATTCGGTCTTTTTATATTAAACGGTTCTCTATATCGATAGAATACTCGGATATAGATACTAGTAAACCCTAACTAGTAGGGAATTACTAGTTATTTTTATAAATAATTTACTAAATCTTCTAGTATTTAGGGTTCTTTTCTAGACCTTCTAACTATAGGTTCGATAGTTCTAGGTCTTCGAAAAAGGTCTTAGGAGGGTCGGCGAGTTCGGAGGCGGAAAAAAGCTTATTTTCGGGTCCGGAATTACTATTAGATATCTATATAATTTTAATTTTTATTTCTAATTTTTCTAAAGTATTAGAAAGGTTAGATAGTAGTTAATAGGTTCTACTAGATATCTTATTATTAGAGGCGTTTTTTAGAAGATCTTAATCTCTTCTAGAAAAGGCGTCGGAAGAGACTTATATAGTACCGGGCCGGTAGATAAGTTTAAATTTAAATTCGGATAGTTCTTCTCCTTATTATATCTAATAATTAGAAAGATATTACTAGGTCTAGAAATAAATTAAGTTCTAGTAATTTATATAAATTATATAATCTATACTTTTAAATTTTAAATATTACTTTTTAATATACGATATAATAGATAGAAGTTCTTTATCGTATATAGGGTAATTAATTTCGGTAAAGGATAACTTCTTCGAGTAGTATCCTATATATTTATAGAAGAGGTCTTCGGGGTTTTACTATATAAGTACGCCTCCTAAAGTATAGCTAGAAGTATCTACTTTTATAGCTATAAGTCTAGAAGGATCCTAGCTAACTAGGGTCTCGGAATCGATAAAAGTTTCTTTAAAGTTCTCGAAAACGTTTTAGTAGTTCGTAGTTTATTTAAAAAAGGTATTTTTTTTAATTAAATTCGTAAAAAGTCTAGCGATATTCGAGAAGTTTTTAATAAAAACCTTATAATAGTTAGCTAATCCTAAAAAGCTTTATACTTTTCTTATAGTTTTTTAGGGTTCTTACTCTTAAATAGTTTTTATTTTTTTAAAAATCGGTTTCTATACTTATTTTAGACTCGATTATAAAAACTAAATACTTAATTTCTAGGGTTTCGAAATTAGATTTAAAGAAATATAACTATAAGCCTATTTCGGAGAGTTTCGAGATTACGGAATAGACTTTTTAATAGTAATCCTCTTTAGATTTATTAGAGTAAATAATAATATTATCTAAATAAGTAGAGTAGAAGATATCGAGGTATTTACGAAAAGTATTATTTATATACTATTAAAATAAGGTAAAAGTATTAGATAAACTAAAAAAGTAATTAACTATTTAAAAGATCTTAATCTAGTTCTAAAAGCTATTTTCTACTCGTTTCCTTTATATATCCGGAGACGGTAAAAAGCTAATATAATATCGATTTTAGAAATCTACTTAGAACTAGTTATTTATTATAAAGTCTCCGATATAAAAAGTATTAGATAGGTATTATATTTCGATATAGTATTTAATTTTAGTAGTCTATATAAAAGTATAAACTACTTCTAGGTTTCTTTATAAAGAGAACTAAAATAACGGTTAACGAAGAAGAGGCCTTTATAAAGCCCTAATCTAATAGTTCGTATAGAGTTTTCCGTAGAACTAGAAGCTCTTTTCTAGATATCGAATATAAAGGTATTTTTAGAATAGTAGTATCTAGAAGTAGGTTTATTTCGTAATCTAAATTTAGGCGAGAAAGTAGTAGTTCTTTAGTTTTCTTTTTATCGAAAACTTCGATAATAAGGAATATCTAAATAAAAGCTTTAAGATATAGGTTTTTTTCTTCTTTAATAGTAAGGGTTTTCTAAATATCTATAAGGGAAGCTAAGAAAACGTATATAAATAGTTTTTCTTTTAAAACCTTAATTAATAGGGTTTTAAAACTAGTAGAAAAGACTTAAATAATTTCGGGGTCTATAAATACTAGTACTATATATATTTTAAATCTAAAAAGTCTTTAAATAGTTATAATATTAGTAGTAAAGCGAAGAGAAGTATTATAGAACTATAATTACCTTTTTCTTAAAATTATAAAATCGGACTATTTAAGGATTATATAAGCCTAGATACCCTCGCGAAACTTACCTATATCTATCTTAAAATAAACTATTTAGGATATAATAAGCTAGAGGTCTTTAGGTTAATTTACGATTTACTAAAGATAGTAAGGCTAGATCGGGTAGAAGGTAATTTTATATTAAATAATAGCTTTATCGGATATCGTAGTAAAACTATAATAATTAGAGTCGATAAAAAGTTTTATATTAAATCTATTATTTATAATAGTATTTATATAAATATACTCTTTTTCTAAAAAGGCTAGGGGTTAAGTAGGGATTTCTAGGGGTTCTAGAGACCTTAAGTCGAGATTTTAACTTAAAATTACTCTTTTTCCGATTCCGAATCTTCTAAGTTATCTAAAAAGATCTCTACTATTTTAAGGGTTTTTTTAGTTTTTATAGTTTTTATAAGGGCCCTCGTAGTAAAAGTTAGAGTTTCTTAGATAGTTTTAGTTATCCGGGGCTCTTCTAGGGCTTTTCTAGGGTTTCTAGTATAAGCTTAGGTTTAAATTAAAATTATAAGGTAAAAGGTATATAAATAGCTTTTCTAGGTATAGTAGAAATAGAGATTAAATCGGAACTTCTTTTCTTTTTCTTTTAAAATTAAATAGCTTTTAGAGATTTTAAAAAAGGTTTCCTAGTCTATAAAGTCCTTATAAGAGGTCTAGGTAATTTAAAAAAACCCCTAAGTCTAGAATTAGCTAATAAGGGCTTAGGGGAGGTTCGGCGAAATACGAGAGGAAGAGTAATATTTCTTATAATAAATTAGGTTTTCTAAATTAAAATTAAATCTTAGGAAAATCTTAATATATAAAATATAAATTTATAGTTTTTCTCGGCTAATTAAAACTTTTTAGAAGTTTAGAGAGTTATTCCCTTCTAAATATAAGATTTTATACTTTCTAAGGTATTTATAAATTTAATTTTAATAAAAAAGTATTCTAATTTCGGAAAATAAAAAGTAAATAAATCTTTTTCTTTTAATTTATTATTTTAGAATTTATCTCGAGCCCTAATTACTTTATTAAAATTTATATAAATAGACTTTAAATAAACTAATAAATTTAAAAAATTTATAAGTTTTTATTTTTTTATATTTTAAATATAAGTAGATATAAAAAACTAAATTAAGGATTTTATTTTATTATAAATATAGTAGAACTAAGTAAAAGTAGTATTAATAGAAGTTCTATCGATATTAATTTTAACTTAGGCTTCTAGAAACTAGGTTTTAAAATACTTTTATTTTATAGTAAAATAGGGAATATCGGGGAAAGCTTTTTTAAATTAAGGATTTTAAAGGCCCCGGCCTATTCCGGCCCTAAAGAGGTTAGAAAAATTAAGGGGGTTTTAAAAGTTTTTTAGAATTAATTCTAAAAGTTCCGGATAACCTCTTTCTATATAGCTTATAAAGTAGCTATCCTATTTATATTAGCCTCTAAATAGGTTAAATACTAGGCTTAGGTATTCTAAGGGTCTATCGTATAATCTCGGGGGGTTTTCTAGAGTTCTAGGATTCTTAAAAGTCTTTAAATTATAGAGTCCTTATTAGAATAATAACCTATCGTAAAACGTACTCTATTTCCTAGGAAATTCTACTAAATAAAGAGTTCTAATCTTAGAATACGAAAAAGAAGATCTTAGAAGAGTTCTAGGAAACTCGTAGAGTTTAAGGGGGTCTAGAAGTCTTCTAGGGCTTTTCGTAGAGAGTCTAGGGGCCTAAATATCGTCTAGGACTTTTTCTAGAGGTTCTAGGGGCTTAGATATCGTCTAGGACTTTTCTAGAGTTCCGGGGGGCCTAGATATCGTCTAGGGTTTTTTAGGGTTCTTAAAAGAGTTTAGAATAATATAATAATTTATATAAGAGGTAAACTTTTTTATATAGAATAAGATTATATTCTAAATTAAAAATAAGAGAAGGAAGAAAAAGACCTTATAAGAGGCGTAAGGTTCTTTATATATAGCGAAAGACCCCTAGGGGGTCTAGAGAAATATATATAGTTCTATAAGCCTAGACCTAGGTCTAAATTTAATAAAAAAAGCTAGTAATATATCTTAGTACTTAGAGATATACTATTTTAATAGTATTTTATACTATTAAAAGACTAATAAGAAACTAGTACTTAAGTACGGGGTTTCCCCTATACTAAAGTTCTAGAATATACTACTATCGATTACTAGTTCGATAATTAAACTACTAAATCGAAAATAGGTTATTTAGAATATTTAAATTCTCCTAGTTCTATAGGTAGTATTTTCTTATCGATCTAATAAGTATTCGTAGAGCTAGACGGCGGCGAAGATAATAGGGTATTTAATAATATTAAAAGGGTTACGTAATTAATAACTAATCTACGTATAGGGCTACGTGCGATTAGCGAGGGTATGGCCGAGGCTTTAGAAGGGTCTTAACCCTTTATAGTTAGACTATAAGGTTAGAGAATAATAGATATATAACCTTAACCACCTCTTCCTACGTATACCTAGTTACTCTCTACGTAGCTCTAATATACACCTACGCCGGTTCTAACCGTGACAATTATAAAAATTTATTAAGTTTATACTAATTATTAAACTTTAAAGATAAAGGTTATTATATCTTATTATATTTTTTTTTATCGTAGTATAGCTCGGATAGGTTTAAAATCTATCCGGTTATACGAATCTTTAATTGTAAATAAAAATAAAAAAGATATAAGTATACGGAGGCCGTAGAACAGTTTTTCCGGACAACTTATGTATTCTACCTTTGCTAAGGTACCTCTTATCCATCCAAAAGCATTTCGTAGTCCTCAGCTGAAGCAAAAGTCGGCAGGCTTTTGAATGACCGCCGAACTTTAGTTGATGAATGCCAATCCATGTACCCTTTCAAGTGCTGAGGCTCTGCGCCGTCTTTGACTGACTCTCCACTGGAGAATGATGCTTGGTCGATATCTGCCAAGACGTCATCAGATGTCTGGTCTTCAGGATCGTAGTCATAGTCCATCTGGTCATCATCATCTTCTGAGTTATGACTATTGTAGTCAGGGGATTCTCCAAAGTTTGACATGTCTTCGCCATCGGTGTCATGTTGCTTCGACACCAGTGCTTTCCAAATTTCCTCCTCCGCTTCATCGTCAGTCTCGTCCAAGGATATATTCTGGGTTGTGGTTCTCTCAGCAGCCCCGCTTATTTTGCGTTGATACGGTGTCTCGGAAAAGTATCGGTGGAAAAAGACGTCTTCGACAGCGACATCCTCCACTTTCCTGTTCCAGAACGAGGGTGAATTGACAGCGCTCATTGTAATAGCCCTTGAACCATTTAATCGACCATCTAAAGCTTGACCATGGGCATTGGTGCGCGGCTGCATGATAGAGGCACCGCGAGATGAGTCTGAGGTCTTGGGCGCCCTGAACGCAAATTTGTCCAAGAAGCGTATCAAAGTGTGGTGATCAAGATCCGGTTTTATTGTCACCTCGGACCTGGAAACAAGGCGGCTACTAGCTGCTACGACCGCGGGATGGAAGTGAGTAAGAAAGGGCTCCTGGAATTTAGAGGTGTCAGTCTTGTTCTAAATCACGTTGAGTCAAGATAAACTTACGATTTCCCACAGACAGCTTTGGTGTGCATTGCTGTGCCCAGGATCCCGCTTGCGCCCATCGTACATGCTTTGGGTACCCTCGTTCTCTTCAGGTTGGTCGAGTAGCGCTTCGAAAGTCGAACAAGAGAGACGCACCTGGGAAACAATATACATCAGGCCGCAGGTGAAAGGTACATTGTGAATCGTCGCGATTTGGAGCATTCGTTTAACAAATGCCTTAACACGTCGGATGTTGAGATCGCTTTGAATGGACCTGAGCAACAAGTTCAGGTATAAAGTGTGCTTGGATGAAGCAGCAAGTCGCGGATCAAGAAGCGATTCGTACAGAGTGCGATAAAATCGATCTGTTGCAGAATGTACCACACTTGTGAGCTGCAGAATTAACAGGAGAGCCTGGATGTTGGTGTTAAAGTTCGCCGAGTGGGCCACGCGGAACAAGACATCCATATGGGAAGCGAGCCTTATAGAAAGCATGTCAGCTGTACATCTCGCGTGCCAGAGGGAGACGTGGGGAAGTCGTACATGCTATTCTCCACACTAACAAAGGGGATGGCGCGGTTGATGCCAGTTAGGATGGCGCTGACCAACTTATCTACAATCTCGGTAGATGCAGCTCCCTTGTCTTTAACAACCGGTAGGCCACCAGACCGAGGCTTTGACCTTGAAATGTGAGAACGGCGATTCGGCTCCGTTCCTCCAAAGCCCAATTGATTTGTTTTCAGTATGTCAGCGAAGAGGGCGAAATAAATAGAAAGAAGAGCCTCTGCGACTTCTGGTGCCTTGCTATTCAGTATCGTTTGGTTCAGTGTGTTCACTGCGTAATACTTTGAGTGAAACCCACGCGATGGGTCCAGAATCAACTCTTTTTCGATACATTTCAGGATCACACTCTTCATACGCGGATGCGAATTCTGCAGTTGTAGGATAAGGTAAGATGCTCGCGATGAAACTCGCCTTTCCTTATCCCCAAGTTTGCTTACAAGTAAGCGCAAGAGATTGGCTTCTTGTTCAGGCTTAGTGGTAAGAAGTGAGGCGACGAGATCCAGGCCTTTAAGGCGAGAATATTCTATCTCATCAAGGCAAAGGACCTCAAGTAGCTGGACAACTCTAAAACAGGCTTCCTTGAGGCAATCTTCATAAGCTGCATATATAAGGCAAATGTCTGGGATAGAATTTAGCAGCGTGTTTCCTTTCCGAATTATCGAATCACTGGGCATCGACGTGGCCCCAAAGAATGGTTGCGCATGGAATGGTCGTAGACGCCGATCAGGTGGTAGTAAAGATCCGGGCCCAAGGAGATCCACGATGGCTTCAAGGGAAGTTATCGATTGGGTTCGATTTCTTTTGGAAGCGAGACTGAGCAGAGTCTCGAAAGCTTTGACATTGTGGACTGGCGATTCCTGGATCGCAAGAGTCAAAGCAGACACCTTGTCTGACATTGTGCCATCAGTCATTATAGCCGAAAGAAACTTTTTTGATGACGATGACGACGACGCTGCCGTAGCATATCTGTCTGCCTCCGCATCCAAAAGTGATACAGCACGCCGTTTCAATGCCAAGCAATTGGCTTCATCCAGGGCAATGGTATTGGCATACAAATCCAATTCTATTGCTGCATGCCAATCAATGCGCGGGGGGAAAACCTAAATCGTCGAAGATCAGTAATTCTGATCGGGAGAAATGAGTGCTCTCGAGCATACCAGGCCAATCTTAGAGGGCGCCTGGTCTAGTTTGGAATCTCGGCTTCGCACTAGGTTCTTCTTGACAGCTTCATCCTGTTTGGTGTCCGCAATACCGCCGGGATGCGAGAGGTTGTAATCCGGAAACAGTGTATTTGCAAAGGCAGCGAGTTCACGGTCAAATTCTTGATCACGAATTGCGTTACCATCTCCTAATACCTCACTATCGGTATCAGAAAGATCTCCTATAAGCTGAAGATCTTGTTCGTTTCCACCTAGGGCCTTTATGTCGTCTAGAATATCGTTGACATTGTCATTATCCAGAACCGCCACGCCTTTTCCTAAGGGTATGCGCGATTGCGTGTCTGTTGTTTCTTTCCTGTAAACGAATGTACTAGTTCCGACATTCGGTCGTTTCGAAAGACTCTTGAGTTGGGTTGAGGCAGGGCGTTTCAAAGGTTGAGCAGCTTTGGTCGCCATTGTTTAACTTGTTTTGAGGACGAAGTTCTTATCACATTTCTCTTTTACAAGTAGATTTGTGACCTCGGTTAAAAACAGCACTTAGGGCTGACTACCTGATCTCCGAGTTATTAAAAACTTATAACGCTACCCATTTTTAGAAAATAAACTTAGAGATCTACCAAATTCTCGCTCGGTAGAACGAGGAAATCGCCTTTTTAAGATATTAGCTAACCGAGTAACTATTAGTATAAAGACCTCCCTCGGTCGTAGTTTAGATATAATAAGGTACTTAGGGATAGTTAAGGGTACTAGTAGATATCCGACTAGTCCTAGGCCCTATACTACTACTAGCTCCTATAGCCCCGCCTACTATACCGTAAATATTAGCCCTTTAGTATAAGTTATTTAAATAGCCTATAAAATTCTTAAATAATTATAGAGATTATTATTTCTAGGAAATATAAATACGAGATAAAATCGAATTAGATAAAGATATACTAAGAATATAGAAGAATATCTAATATAGTATTTACTAGTATTTATATAATAAATAATAGTAAATAATAGTAGTATATTATAAATAGAATACGTATTTAAACCGATTTTAGCCCGAGTTTTTAAAAGTAATCCGAAAAACTCTAGAAAACCTAATTAGGGAATAAAGAGTATAGATAATACTAGAAATAATTAAATAAAAATAGACTAAAAAGTTCTTTATATTTTACTTATAATTTAAACGAGTAGCGAATAAGGCTTAGGGTATCTATTAGACCGGGGTAAATAAAACCCGAACCCTAAAAAAAGCTTTTAACGATATATTTAAGATATACCTCTTCGGATATAGAATTAATCTAGTAGATTATTAGGGTTATTACGAGATTCTTAAGACTATTAAAGTAAATATAAAAAAATTAGTTAAACTTAAGTAGGGATAATAAATAAAATATACTAGAAGACGATTAATATATATTTTTACTTAGAAAGATAAAAATATAATAATAATAGGAGTAAATAGTACTAGTACTAATAAAAACTAACTATAAGCCTAGACCGGAGCTAATTAAACTTAAAGAGGAAATCGAATAAGAATTTAACCGGGTAGAATAATTAGAATAACCGCCGGGGTATACTTTACTTACTAATAATATAGGAGTACTAATTATCTAAAAAGGGATTACTTTTAGCTTCTAAGGACTCGACTAGTAATAAGAGTTAATTAAATCGAAAAAGAAAAAGTTAAGGACGCCGAATTAGAGGAAATTATAGAAAAAATAGAAAACGAGTAACTTTTATTTAAAATTACTAGTAAAAGCTAAAAAAAAAATTTAAACCCGGAGGAGATAAAATAGATAAATAGAATACTTTTTTTAATAGAAGTTATAATTAAATCTACTATTTCTAAAGTATTTATCGATAGTAAATACCTCTATATAATTATTATAAATAAAAAGTTCTACTATAAGTTTAACTTATTATATACTTCTATAAAACTTAGAGATCTTAAATTAGCCGATAGAATAGTAATTAGTAGGGGAATATCGTTAATTACTTAGGTAGAAATAGATCTAAGGGGTTAGAAAATAAAAGTCTATTTCTATATAATACCCGAGCTCTTTTACTTTATAATAATAAGAAAACTTTAATTAGAAAGATAAAATACTATATAATTTATAAAAGAATATAAGATCGAGATTAAAATAGTCCCGGGCCTTTCTTTATAGGAAAAAGGGAAAATCCTAAAGAAATAAAGTAAAAAAGAAAAGTAATTAAATAAATCTTAGTAGTAATTTTTAAAGTTTTTATAAGAAAAAAGAAAAAAGGAGAAGAAGTATAAGTAGGTATAGTATCCTTAATAGATATTACTAAAGTACTAGTATTAAAAGCCCTAAAACTAGACTTATTACTAGTTTTACTTTTAAAAATTAAGGAATTCGTATTACTATTTAGAGAAGTAAAAGAAAATACTTTTATTACTTATAGGGGGCTAAAGGATTATATTATTCTATTACTATCCGATAAAGATAGAAAAGAACTCCTAGTCCTTTAAAATCCCCTATATAATATATCGAGGGATAAACTATTAGTATTAAGAAAGATATTATACGAGTTACTAGAGAGAGGGTTTATCTAAATTAGTTCTAAAGATATAAGGGCTCTAGTCCTATTCGTAAAGAAATTAGGTATAACGGTCTACGTAAGAGGTGAACCTTTTTACGTAGAATAAGATTATATTCTAAACTAAAGAGAAGAGAAGGAA
>JAOYNU010142504.1:0-22527 GCA_026745395.1 Tympanopsis confertula | reverse complement strand
TTATAAGTTCGCTAAAATCCTATATAAACTTATAGTAGTAGTTAGTAAAACTAATAAATCCCCTTATACTTTTTATATTTATAGGAGTTTCCTATTCGTAGATAACGGCGATTTTAGCGGAATTTATTAATATACCTTCTCTAGCTGTAACGATTAAACCGAGATACTTAATACTTTTAATATTAAATTCGGATTTTAAGATATCTAAGTATAAGCTAATCTTTTCGAGATATAAGAGTATTTCCTTTACCTAAGTCCGATACTTTTCGAAGGTACTATCCGTATAGATAAAGATATTATCTATATAGGCTAAAATATAGTAGTCGAGAAGATTATAAAGAACTTAATTTATAAAGTATTAGAATATAGAAGGGCTATTTACGAGACTAAAAAGGGTAATAACGTATTTAAATAAATAATAGTATATATAAAAGGCCGTTTTCTAGATATCTTTATTAGCTATACGGATTCGATAAATACTACTCTTATATCGAGTATCGTATACTATTTAGCTATTCTAATCTAGTATAGGGTCTCTCCGATTAGTAGTAAAGGGTAACGATCGTACTTCGTAAGGCTATTTAGAGCTTTATATTTAATATAGAATCGTAACCCTCTACTAGGTTTACGGGCGAATAGTATAAGGGTAGTTATAACTAATTAATTAGTATATATAAAACTTTTTTTTTAGGAGGTCTATTAAAGTCTTTTATAATATAAGAAGCTTATTTCGCGATATATTATATAGGGGTCCTTATAGTATTTTTAGGTCTCTCCTATCGGTTTTTTTTAAATAGTTTGATATTTATATCTAGCTCGTTTCGGTAAAGTAGTAGTTCTTCTTAATCGTATATAAAAGTATCCTAGAATTAAATATATTAAAGTTATAAGTATTTACGAATTTACTCTAGTATTAGTTCTTTCTTATTCTTAAGAGTATATTCGATATCTTTTAAACTAGTAGCGAAGACTTTAGAGGCTCTTAGATCCTATCTTTTCGCGCGCCGGATCTTAGTAGCTATAACGATTATAATTACCGGTTTAATACTATAAATAAGTTCTTTCGAGTAATAGATAATAGTTTTAGAGGTTAAGATAAAAGTAGTATTAGCTAATTTATTATAAATAACCCTATTTTCCGTAAATTAAAAGAGCCCTAATATTAGGTCTCGACTTACTTTTACTATATAATAAGAGTATTAGTAATACTAGTAATAGCTTTTAATATCTATTTCGAAGTAGACTACTTTATCTATAGTTCTAACGATTCCGGTAATTTCTTTTAATATTCTAGGTTCTATTTTATAGTATAGAAAATTTAAATAATTTATTAGTTTATTACTAACTAGAGTACTAGAAAAGTAATTTAAATCGAATAAGTACTTCGTATAGCTTATCCGATTAATTATAATATCTATTTTAAAAAAGGGTAGATCTATTTTCTTAGTCTTTTCCTAGTACTCCTAGTATTCTAATTAAGTTTTCTTATACTCTTATATATAATTTAGTATAAAAGTAATTAGTTTTCCGGCTCTTTAGTAGCGGTATTAAAAATAAGTTCGATATAAGTAGTAGTAATTTTAATAAAAGCTTTTCTCCTCTTCTAAAATATACCTAAAGGATAGAAAGTAATAGTATAACCTAAATATTTATACTAAAAGTAAATACTAGTTACTTTTCGGTATAAAATTTCCTCTCGTATTACCTATTTCGAGTACTTTCTATTTATAATTATATATTCGTATAGCCGGATAAATTTTGAATCTATCCGAGCTATACTACGATAAAAAAAATATAGTAAGACGTAATACTTTCTATCTTTAAAGCTTAGTAACTAGTATAAACTTAATAAATTTTCGTAATAAACTTTCGTAACTACGCTAAAGAAAGCTAAGCCCTAAATAACTAGAACTTAATTTATATCTAAAAGTCTCTTTATATATTACTAAATAAGTTATACGGAAAACTCTATTACTACTAGCTATAGGAGGAGCCTTTATTAATATAAAAAGAGGGCTTTCTCCTTAGAGATTCTATACTATCTTCTATTAGACCTAAATAAACCTATTTAAATACCTATAAACCTATTTAAATTATTACTACTTTTACTTACTAATATAATAAAAATAACTACTAAATCTACTAAAACGGATATTCTATTCCCTTTTTTCCCCGGGCTCTCCGAAAAGAATACTATAATATTAGTACTTAAACTTATTAAAACCGCTATTATAAGGGTTAGAAGATTAAAAAGAGATAAAGTACTAGCCTTTTAAGAGAAAGGCTACGAAAAGCTCGTCTTAGTTAGCCTAATCGAGGTAAACCTCGATAAGGTATAAAACCTATTAAAAACTTTACGAGAGGATAACGATATAGAAAAGGTTAATATTAATATCTTTTTAAAATTATTATATAGTAGTAAATTTAATATATAGTTTATATAGGTAATTAAGGAAGATTAAGATAAAGGGTAATCGATAAGGTTTAGTAAAGTCGTCGGAGGGTATTAAATATAGCGCTCGATATAGTCGGAATTTATTATAAGTAATAAGTTAGGTTACGTAAGTCTAGTATTTTTATCTATAATCGGGTTTAAATTAATAAAAAGATAAGTTAATACTTTAAGCCTTTTAACGCCGTTGCTTAGGGCAAGAGTACTTTCTATAATACTAAAAGTCCGAGGGGAGGCCTAAGCCGACGGGGTATCTATTTAAGTTCGGTATATTCCTACGAGTATATTAGGTAGGGGCTTATATAAGAACGAGATTTAAATCGATATCTTTAGGGTTATAGGGTAGAGGAATAGTAGAAATAGTAATAGCGATATTACTACGAGCTAGATATACTAGATATAGTATAGTATAAATAGTAGAAAGAGTTTTTAATATCTATATATTAGTTTAAATATAGCGGTTTAATTAGATAAATTCTACGAGTATATTTTTAATAATCTCGCCGATAGTAATACTTCGAATTAACTAGCTTATATTATAACGAAAGTTATTAATTTTAATACTTTTAGCTTATTCTAATCTATTAGTTTCTATTAGTAAGTATTCAAATTTAGTATAGTAAGTATCGAAATCCGAGGTTCCTTATTTTATAATAGTTTATTTTATAAAAGCGGCGTATTTATAATTAGGGTTAGTATATAAATAGTTTAAATAAGTCTAAAAGTTCGAGAATAGAGGTATTTCTTTTTTAAGCTCGGTACTAATAAAAGGGGTATAGTTCTTATTAGCCGAGCCTTTTAAAGTTATAAAGATAGTAGTATTTTAACTTAAAATACTACTAAATACTTTTATATTAATTAGAAGTTTTATACGAGTTTTATATCGCTAATTTCGATACTCTAACTTAGAGCTATTAATCTCGGCGAGTAAGGGTAAATAAGTATACTTCTCTATTCTAATAGGGACGGGGAATAGGATAAAAAATATCGGAGAAGAAGGTATAGAAGCGAATAGGTCTAGTAATTTTAGTAATCCTATAACTAATTTAATAGTTATAATAATATCGTTTTTAATATATATATCGTTAAGGCCTACTATAAAGGCTATCGGTATTCGTAAATAGTATTAATAATACGGATCGCCTATTAAAAGCTCTTATTAACTTAGTATTAATTAACTCGCTATACGAGGAATTAGAAATATAAATCGCTTAAATAGAAGCCTAAATAGCTTAAGTAAAACCCTAGATAATTTAAATAGAGGTATATAAATTACTTAATTTAGAAGTATACGAAGTACTTAAATTAATTAACTTATTCGTAATAAGGAATAGAACTCTAGAAGAAATTAGATTATTTAATTTAGAAACTAATAAAAATTTAAAAAAAAAGAAGATCTAATTAATTATTAACGGTAATACGATATAAATAGTAGTTTAGGGTACCGATAGACTTTTATTAATTAGATAACGAGAGTAAGCTAAAACGAAGCTCTCGTAGGATCTAAAGTAGGGCTTCCCTAGCTCGTAATATAGTCACGTAACCATATCATGACCTCTTAGGTCTAACGGGTCTTACCCCGTTACACTACTAGTATATTAAATAGGTATATTAGCGGAGGATATCTAGGTATCCGAAGGATATAAGAGGATATATAGGGAACCCCTAGTATAGGTATACCGCGTAGTATTAGAGTAGTTACTAAAGGCTATAGTATTCGTAGTATATATACTAGAACGCGATTAGCGCGTACCCGGTATAAATAACTATAGGTTTAGTAATTTATTAAATAGCTAAAGCGTAATAGGTTTAGCTTTATTTATATTCTTAATACCCTAGAGATTAGTAGTAGTATTAAATACTTAGTATAAGTAAATAGTATTTAAATATATCCGTAGGCCGAATATATAATATAATAAAGTACTATATCGAAACCCTTATTTTAAATATAACCTACTACTATTAGAAATAAATATCGATTCTCGGGTAGAGGATTAGTTAAATAATACCGAATAAGTAACCCTAAAAGCTATACTTACTATAAAAGAAACTAAGAAATAGAAAATCGAGTACTTAAAAGAAAAGAAACTAATAGGAGTTAATAATTAGATAGTATAGAAATAAATAGTTATAAGGGCTTTTAGGATAATTTCGATCGACCCGGATAAAAGAGAACTAATTAATATAAACCTATCGGTAGATACTTATATAATAACCTAGCTCCTAAATATAATTAGTAGTAGGCTATATAATACTTACGCCTACTATAAATTATCGTATAATATATAAACTAAATTTAATATAATAATAAAACTTATACTTACCTAAAAAAGAATAATAATATAGGACGATATAATTAACCTAAAAATAATAAATAACGAAATAGCTAATTAGTTTATTACTAAAGTAGAATAGATATTCGCTAAATACTAACCTTTTTTTAATATAAATATAGATATATATACTAAAGTATTAGTAAAAGGTTATACTAGCTAATACTTTAAACTAGTAACTATAGTATTAATAGTAAAAGGTATTATTACTAATAACTAAGGAATATACCGTAAAATAGTACGATTAATTAGAGAAGTTAATTAAAATAAAATACTATACGGAAATTAAGGTAGAAATAATAATAATAATAGTAGTAAAGATAAGAAGAAGAATAATAAGAAGAAAATATAAATAACTAACGATATAATAAACGTAATATATTATCGATATACTTAGCCCGGCTATAAGAAGAACGAATACTACGCTACTAACTATAAGGATAGTACTAAACTACCGGATAACGGTATAAAGAAGCCTTCTAGAAATTTAAGAAAAGCGGTAACTAGAAGTAATATTAATACTAGTAATAAGGAATTAACCTACTATAAGTATAAGTAAAAAGGGTACTTAAAAAAAGACTACTTATAAAATAATATAATATAGGAAAAGACTTAGCTTATAGATAAATAGTAAACCTTAAACCCTAAGATTAATATAGGAATCTACGGGGGAGAATCGTATAATTAGGCTATTATAGTACTAGGCTATATAATACTTAGGTAAGACGAAGTAAAGCCTTAGATATTCGATATAAATTCGGATATCTATATAGCGAATAGAATAATAACTATTATAGAAAGTATAGCGAAACGACTCCTAGATAAAGATAATTTTATAACTAGAGGTAGAATAATCGGTATTACTTATATATATAATATATTAATTATAATAATAGGTAAGAAATTAGAAATACTTATAAGCCTATTAGACGTCGTTATAGTACTAAACTTCTTATACTATATTATATTAAATAAGAAGTAGTATTAAAAAGGTAGTAAACTAATCGGTTTCGATATACTAGTATTAAACGGCGAGAAAATAGCTTTAGTATCTAATATAAGCTTCTAAGTCGGTAAGTACTCGGAAAAACCTAAATTAAGTAAAGCCGCTTTAAAAGAGATAGCTATAGTTAATTTAAGCGCTAATCAGGTTAGTAAAAAAAATTAGGATCTCGTATTTATAAATAGAGAAATAAAGAAAGTCTAATTTATCTATAGAAGGCTCGCCTATCCTAGGCTAAATATACTAGCGATAACTTATAAGTACGCTGATATCGAAGAATTAAATAGAATAATAATATTTATAATTAAAGATTCGTATAGCCGGATAGATTTTAAATCTATCTGAGCTATACTACGATAAAAAAATATAGTAAGACGTAATACCCTCTATCTTTAAAACTTAGTAACCGGTATAAATTTAATAAATTTTCGTAATAAATTTTCGTAATTACGCTAAAGAAAGCTAAGCCCCGAATAATAAGAACTTAACTTTTATATATCTAAAAGTCTCCTTATATATTACTAAGTAAATTATATAGAAAATTCTATTACTACCGGCTATAAGAGGAGCCCTTATTACTATAAAAGGAGGGCTTTCTCTTTAGAAATTCTATACTATCTTCTATTAGACTTAAATAAACCTATTTAAATACCTATAAATTTATTTAAACTACTATTATTTTTACTCGCTAATATAACGAAAATACCGGTTATTAAGAAGATCTTTTACCCCCTCCTCTTTAGGTTTACTATAAAGAATACTAAAGTTATATTACTTATTTTTATTAAAACCGATATCGATATTAGTAAACTAAATAATAAAGATTTATTCGCCTTTCTAGAAAAAGGCTATAAGAAGTTCGTAATAGCCGGCTTAATTAAAGTCGATATCGATAAAATATAAAACCTAGTAAGGGCTTTACGAGAGGATTATATCGTAGAGGATATTAAAGTAAATAATTTCTTAGTAGATATAACTAATAATAAGTTTAATACGTAGTTTATATAGGTAATTAAGGAAGATTAAGATAGGGGGTAATCGATAGGGTTTAATAAGGTCGTCGGGGGGTATTAATATATAAGGCTCGATATAGTCGGGATTTCTAAGGTATAGGTAATAAGTTAGGTTACGTAGGGCTAGCGTTTTTATCTATAATCGGTTTTAAATTAATAAAAAGATATATTAATACTTTAAGCCTTTTAACGCCGTTGCTCAGGGCAAAGAATAATAATATATAAAGTTAAAAGACTAGCTAAAGAAATAGTTTATATAGTATACGATAGATTAAAATTACTAAGATATATATTAAAATATCGCTAAAAGAAGGAGAGTATCCCGGGAAAAGGTTTAGTATTAGATATTTTATTAAATAAACTAGTTAGCCTAACTAACCGATACGTAGTTTAAGTTATAGACGATATATCTAGATAATAAAAGGTTAGTATTACTAGTACGAAAGTAGAAGTAGTTAAAGAAGTCTTAATTATCTTAAAAACCTTCGCTACTAAGATAAAAACCCTACTAATATAGGTAAAGTATAATAACGGAATAGATATTAGTATTAGGGTAATTAGCGAATATTACCGAAAAAGAGGTATTCGATTAGAACCTACCTACCCTTACGTATTTATAAGAATAAGACGGTATAGCTAAACTTATATTTAGAACGATCTTTATATAAACCTAGTTAATAATAATTAATAGAAATATACTTTAGGAGTTTTAGCCCGAGGTATTAAACGCCTACGTAAGCCTAATTAATAATATAGTAAGTAAAGTTATAGTAGAAAATAAAATACTAGCCGAAGTATATAAATTATAGATCTATTACTACTAACTTCGACTATTACTACTAGATCTTATCGGTAAAGTAGTACTATTCTAAGCTAAGCCGAAGCTAGATTAGCTACGAATCCTAGGAAGTAAAGTAGTAGTAAGAGTTATTAATAATATTAGAGGAAAAGTAGAAACTAGAGGCGAATTAGGAATCCTTATAGATTCTAAAGATATTATCTATATAAAGTAGCCCTAAAATCGTTAAAGAAAATTATAATTAGTAGAGATATAAAATTCTATAAGGAACTCTAGGCTATTAATACTATAAAAGTAATAAAAACCTTATATATACTTAGAATATTTAAACCTTAATATAAACTAATACTAACTTTAAGGGTAGCTAATTAATCTACTCGCTAAGGGGGAGTATAAGATAAAAATAAAGAAAATAATAATATAATAGCTAGCGATAAGTAGCTAAATTAGTATAAGAATAACCTTTTTAATAGGGTATCTATCGTAGATTAGAACCTAGAAGTATTTAATATACTAGATAAAGTATTCGCTAATTTCTATATAAATAGAACTAATTTAGATTAACTAAACTACTATATAGCGATAATAAGCCCGGATTACGAATATTAGCTAAAAGCGTATAATACCGAATTAAAAATACTAACTAATCGAGGAATATTCTACTTCTAAAATATTTTAAAGAATAAAAATACTATTAATAGTAAAATAATATATAAGATTAAGCGTAATACTAATAGTAAAATCGTTAAATATAAAGTACGAATAGTAGTAAAAGGTTTTTAATAATAGGTAGGAGAGGACTTCGACGATTACTATATAAGTATAATAAAATTAGTATCGTAGAGAATTCTTATAGCTATAGTAATAGCCCTAAGGTAGAAGAAGATATAAATAGATATAATTAAAGCGTACTTTTTAAGGGACTTCTACTATATAATCTATATACTAATACCTTTTTAAATCTATAGGTATATAGTAAAGAACCCTAAAGAAATAAAGAAGCTCGGATACTATAAAGATTAGAAGATTATAGAGGTAACGAAACTACTCTATAGCCTAAAATAAACTAGTTTCGAGTAGTAATAGAAATTACGAACTACCCTAAAGGATATAGGGTTTCGCCCGAGCCTATACGATTCTACTATATATACTAATACTAGCTCTAACTCCTTTACTAATAAAGGATTAGTTATTATTAATACCTATATCGACGACTTTATCGTAGCTAGTTTAAGTATATAAAAATTAGAAGCCCTAACTAAAGACCTATACTAGCGAGGTATCGAAGTTAAATAAATAAGTATTTTAAAATAATATTTAAATATATATATCGTTAACTAGTCGGATAGTACTACGAGCCTCGTCTAGGATAAATACTAGGATAAAATCATCGAGTAGTACGATATAATTATCTTTAACCTTATCTAATTACTAGGGCTAAAAGTAATATAGAAACTAGTAAACCTAGAGTTAGGGGGCGATATCGTAGATAATAACTCGGTTACCCTATTCCGACTAATACTAAAGTTAATTTAATATACTACTAATATAATCAGACTAGATATTATATATAACTTAAATATCCTAATTAGAAGTATAAAATTACTTAAGACGGACTACTTTAAGTATATAAAAACTATATTAAAATATAGAAAAAGATCGAAACGTCTAAATATTACTTATAATTTAGAATTTAATTATATCGATAACGATTTATAGTTTTACGGATATTATAATACTAATTTCGGAATACTAGACTCGAGAAATACGAGTAAATAAGTCGTAATAATTACTAGAGGA
Organism: Tympanopsis confertula; assembly: GCA_026745395.1. NCBI lineage: Eukaryota > Fungi > Ascomycota > Sordariomycetes > Coronophorales > Scortechiniaceae > Tympanopsis > Tympanopsis confertula. The sequence continues at coordinate 13,127 of JAOYNU010142504.1, read as the reverse complement.
ACTATTAGCTAAGCTATTAGGAAATAAAAAATAGTTACTATATCGACTAGCGAAGCCGAATATATAGCGCTATTTTCTATTAGCTATAAAATAATATATATATAGAATTTTCTAGACGACCTAAGAATAAAGTTATTACTAAAAGAAAGACCTATTTATATATATATTAATAGTAAAGTAATTATAAAAATAGCCTTAAATCCGGAAATTATAAACCGATTTACCTATATATATAAGTACTACTTCTTTATTAAATAAAAAGTAGTAAATTAATATATTATAATTAAATTTATATTAAGAATAGAATAAATAGTAGATAGATTAATAAAATACCTAAAAAGAGAAGGTTTTAAAACCTTCGTAAAATAGCTAAAAATAGAAATAGTAATCGAAGTACCTCTAGGGAAGAAATAATTACCCGGAATAGTTACCCCCGGAGGTACGATACGAGGTACCTCTAGGAGAGGGGGGGATTAGATAATAAGTTAGTATCGGGGAATATAGTAGGTAAACGTATCGGAATAGCTTTACGATATTATATCGAAAACTAATTCCGAAGGGGAGTATAAAAATATCGTAAATAAAAAGTAACCTAAGAGGATACTATAGTACTAATTAAGGATAACTAATAATAGCTAAGCCTTACTAATAGTTATAATAGGCCTCTTAAGTAGATATCTACTATAATTAAAGAATTTTATAGAATTAATTAAGTAAATAAAAATTAATATTCGTAATATTAAGGTAGAAGTATTATACATAACCCTATATTACCCTAACGAAAGATTCAAAATTCCCATAGTATTATATAGGTCCTCCTTATCGCTTATCAGTACGAGCACCCAGTTCCCCTACAGCCTATTTAATAGCGCTAACTGATGCTGGAGGGTAACCAACCGTTTGTGTGCTTTATATACCCTAGCTTCGTCTTCCTTTTGCTTAGTTCCCCATTCTTTCAACCATGTAGTAGTCGCATTAGCAACATTTTCTTCTGTTGATTTTTTGCTTTTTAAATTTTCTATTTCCTCACTATCTTTAGTACTTTTTAGTTTTCTATCGATAGACTCAACTTTACGGTTACAATTTTCTATCGTTCTCTTCCATTTATTCCTGGTTTCTTGATTTCTCGTAATACTATTTTGTAAATCCATAATCTCCTGATTAAGGCTCATTATCCTCTGTGAGACGGATGATATTGTATTTATCAACCTATAATCTTGGGGCGAAGCCGGAATCGTATTCATAAGGCAATACTCACATTTCCGATGAGTCGGTGAGAACTTCACTACCAGAGTTCCTCTTTGTTTAGGCCACGGCGCACTCTTTAAATCTTGCATCATGCGATCTTTTTCTAAAGGTCGGAGGATATAATCCTTCTTTTTCGCCTTCATAAATGGCAAAATAAGGTTTTTACAAGCACATTCGGGTATAGTTATTTCCATAATAAAAACACCTATACGTGACGTTATGACGATATAATATAAAAATAATTATAATAGTTGATATTTTTTTTACTCGATCAATAGCGGATAAACGATGATATTTATAACCGATTAACTTAGTGGTTGTAAGTTGTTAGGCCGGCGAGCCTGCAATCAGCACACGCCTTAAAAATCGGCCTCCTCACTCACCATAGCTGCGGCCGTATATCTATTATTATCATCGTTTTATAATTTATATATAAATCAAAATTATTAAATATATTATTATATACTTGTATTACCTATTCCTGTTCTATAATAATAACGCATTAGGTTTTAACTTACATGTTTATAATTTTCCGTATATGGTATGAAAAATCATCGTGACGTTAACAAGACAGTAGAGCGAGCCTGTCTTTAGATTCTGTATAGAATTATAAACAAGAAATATTAATCGCGCATATTAATTAGGATATAGTGAAATAGCCTCTTTAGTATAAATGTCTATATTCGCATAGTAAGTTGATTACTATTATCTATTCACAATGCAGATTATATATTAAGAAAAATTATATCTTGACAAGATAAATTCATAAGAAGTATCGCTAATATGTTAAGTTTTTATTTAAAGTAATAGTTGAAAGTAAAAGTTACTTAGGTATCTCTATCTTCTATAGTACCTTTCCAATGAAATATTATTTTACTTAAAAAGATTAAGAATATTCTTAAAACGTTCTTTTTAAGACGCAAACCTTTTTACGTAGATAATGTAATTTTTTGATTAATTAATATGAGTTTAGCCGGATAGATTTTATAACTATCCGAGCTCGGCTACGATATTAAAATATAATAAAATATAATACTTTTTATCTTTAAAGCTTAGTAACTAGTATAAATTTAATAACTCTATATGAGATTTAGTGGAGGCAACTGCAGCTGGTTAGGGCCTAGATATTACTAAACCCTACCGCTAGATTAATCGTATTATAGTTGCTTAATTAAATCTATTATAAAACTCTTTAATTATAATAGATATCTATTTAGGAGGCCTACTATAGATACGGCGTTATACTTAGGTATTACTAGCTAACCCTTAAATATATAAAATATCTACTTAGCTATACCTATATCCTTATACTCCCCCTCGGAATTAGCTTCCGATATAGTATCGTAAAGCTATTTCCGAATAACTTCGTTACTTCTTATTATATATATATACTAGATTATCCGGTTTATCCGTACTTTTAAATAAATAAATCCTAGCGTAGCGATTTTAAAAGTAATTACCTCTTATAAGTAACTATATTATAGTTTCTATCCTTAAGTACTTTACGAATATTTTAAAAGCTTCTCTACTTAAATACTTCGTTAAACTATCTACTATTTACTCCGTTCCTAAAGTAAATTTAATTACTAAATACTAATCTATTATTTCTTATTTAATAAAGTAGTAATACTTATATATATAAATAGTATAATTAGCTATTTCCGGATTCGAGGCTATTTTTATAGCCGCTTTACTATTAGTATATATATAAATAGGCCTTCCCTTTAAAGATAACCCTATTCTTAAGTTATCTAGGAAGTTTCGAACCTAGGCTAGTTCGTAGCTAATAGATAATAGCGCTATATATTTAGCTTTACTAGTTAATATAGTAATAATCTTTTACTTCCTAGTAGCCTAGCTAATAGCGCTTCTAGTTATTATTATAACCTATCCGCTTATATTCTTTAAATCTAGTAACCCGAAATTTATATCGTAATATCTATATAAACCGAGATTATTATTAATATAATCGAAGTCTAGGCTATAGGTAATACCTAAATAATTCGATCCTATACTATATCTTAGTATTACTTTAATATACTTTAGGTAATCTACCCTCGGTTATTTTATACTTTTAGCTAGAATATTTAAATTATATATAATATTTAGCCTAGTTATATTAGTAGTATACTAGATTAATACTATTATAGACCGGAATAGTACTACTAATTCGTTATCTAGGATATCCCCGCCGGTTTCTAAATCCGTTAGCTTTTATATTATCTCTAAGCTTAGTAATTAAATAAAATTAAAGCCGGTTATATTATAGTATTCTGCTATTATACCCTAGTACTTATTTTAAATAAAGCTTATAGTATTATCTAATTAGTTAACGATATATACCCTTAAGTACTACTTCGGAATACTTATTACCTCTACTTTAATACCTCGCTAGTAGAAATCCTCTACTAGGGTCTTTAGACTTTAGTTATTTACCCCGGCTACGATAAAGTTATCGATATAAGTATTAATAATAATTAACTTTTTCTTATTACTCGAGTCGGTACCGGTATTAGTATATATAGTAGAGTCGTATAAATTAGGGTAAAACCTTATATCTTTTAAATTAAAATATAGCTTCTACTACTACTCGAATTTAGTTTACTTTAAATTATAGAGTAGTTTTTTTACCTCTATAATTTTCTAATCTTTATAGTACTTATACTTCTTTACTTCTTCGGGGTTCCCTACTATATACTAATAGATCTAAAGTAGTACTAATATATAGATTATATAGTAAAAGTCCTTTAAAAAGTACGCCCTAACTATATTTATTTAAATCTTCTTCTAGCTTAGGGCTATTACTATTACTAAAAAGATCCTCTATAATATTAATTTAGTTATACTTATATAGTAGTTATCGAAGTCCTCCCCTACTCGCTACTAGAAACCTCTTACTATTATTCGTACTTTATATTTAACGATTTTACTATCGGTATCGTATTTAACTTTATATACTATTTTACTATTAATAGTATTAATATTCTTAAAATTATTTTAGAAGTAGAATATCCTATAATCGGTTAGTATTTTTAATTCGGTATCGTATACTTTTAGCTATTATTTATAATTTAGGCTTATTATCGCCGTATAATAGTTTAGCTAATCTAGGTCTACCCTATTAGCGTAGAAATTAGTAAATACTTTATCTAGTACTTCGAATACTTCTAAGTTCTAATCCGCGATAAATACCCTTTAAAAAGGCTATTCTTATACTAATCTACTTATTCGTTACTAGCCGTTATATTATTATCCTCTATCTCTTTATTTCTAATACTAACTCCCTTTTAATAAGTAAGTTAATTAAGTACTTTTAGGGTTAGTATAAGCTTATACTATAGTTTAAAGGTTCTAAGTACGTACGAGGTCTTTATTACTTTTATAAAATCGATAGCCTAGAGTTCCTCGTAAAATTTTATATCCCTATTAACTACGATTTTCTTTATTACTTTTAGGGCTATTTTATATAAATAATACCTTTAGAATCCTACGAGGATACTAGATTTACTTCTAGTTTTTACTTTTCCTTTTATATTATTAATTACTCTAACTACTACCTTACTTCTTAGGATTCGTAGCTAATCTAGCTTTAGTTTAATTTAAAAAAGTACTACTTTACCGATAAGGTCTAGGGGTAATAAATAAAGCTAATAATAATAAATTTATATTTTATATACCTCGGCTAAAGTCTTATTTTCTACTACTATTTTACTAGCTATATTATTAATTAGATCTATATATAATTCTAGTACTTAAGGTTAAAACTCCTAAAATATCTTTCTATTAATTATAGCCGACCGAGTCCTTATAAAAATCGTTCTAAACCTAAATTTAGTAATACCGTCTTATTCTAAAGAGTATATAAAAGTAGGTTCTAATCTTATCCCCTTTCTATAGTAATATTCGCTAATTACTCTAATACTAATATCCGTTCTATTATCGTATTTTATCTAGGTTAGTAAAATCTCTATTTCGGTTAAAAAAGTCTTTAAAATTATTAAGACCTTTTTAGCTATTTCTACTTTAGTACTTATATTATTAACCTTCTATTACTTAGAAGTATTATCTATAATCTAAACTACGTACTTTCTAGATAAATTTACTAGTTTATTTAATAATATATCTAGTACTAAACCTTTTCCTAAAATACTCTCCCTCTCTTACTAGTACTTTAGGGTATACTTTAGAGATTTCGATTTATCGTATACTAAATAAGGTATCTCTTCGGCTAATCGCTTAATTATATATAAGGTTATTTAATTTAGTTCCTCGATATCGGTATACTTATAAGTTATTACTAGTGTATTTAGTCTAAAATAAGCGAGCTTTCTATAGATAAATTAGACCTTCTCTACTTCTCGATTTATAAATATAAGGTCTTATTCTTCTTTATTTATTAGATAAGTACTTAGTACTTACGCTAATTATTACTATCTCTTCTAGTACGGCTTTACTTAATTTAGGGTTTTCTAAGTACTTACCGACCTAGAAGCTTATTTTAAATACCGATACTACTTTTACGCTATTCGAAGCGAGGATATTAAGGCCGATTAGTCTATTACCTCTTTAGTACTACTTCTTACCGGATATAATATAATATAAGAAGTTCGGTACTATAATAATCTTTAAAAAACTTATAGGGGTTTTAAGTTTCTCTCTCTCCTCTATTATTATAATTAATACCGTATACGAGTAGGTAGTAGCGATTATCCTACTACCGGTTATAAAGTTATAACCTTCTAAGAGTAACTTCGCTATACCTTCTATAATAGTTACTATACTATTCGTAATATAGATATCCGAGCCGGTATCGAATATCTAAAACTTTAACTTATCTTACTTAAGGACTATATAGCTAAGTACTATTATATCCTAATTAATCGATCCTTACCCCTAGATACCTATATTAATCCTAGGGTTAGTACCCTATAGTTCCTCTATAGCTTAGCCCTATAATTATACTATATTATTCTATAAGTAATCCTTTTTTAAATACTTTTTTTATTTATACCTATAGTAGGTTATCTTTTTATTATTACTAGTATTCTTATCGGTAGTACTTTTAGAGTTACTAGAAAGTTTCTTTATATTATTATCTAGTAAATCGGTATTATTTTTATACTTAGTAGTATAGTATTCGTACTTCTTATAGACTTATCGGTTATAATAGTAGTATATTATACTTCTTTTATTATTAGGTATATAAGACTTCTTATTATCGCTTTTCTTTTTATTTTTACTACTACTATTATCTTTATTTCTACTTTAGTTTCTATATAGTATTTTATTTCGGTTAGCTTCTCTAATTAATCGTATTATCTTACGGTATATTCCTTAGTTATTAGTAATAACGCCTTTTACTATTAATATTATAATTACTAGTTCTAAATATCGGCTAGTATAACCTTTTACTAAAGCTTTAGTATATATATCTATATTTATATTAAAAAGAGGTTAGAATTTAGCGAATATCTATTCTACTATAGTAATAAATTAGCTAGTTATTTCGTTATTTATTATTTTTAGGTTAATTATATCGTCCTATATTATTATTCTTTTTTAGGTAAATATAAGTTTTATTACTATATTAAGTTTAGTTTATATATTATACGATAATTTATAGTAAGTATAAGTATTATATAGCCTACTACTAATTATATTTAGGAGCTAGGTTATTATATAAGCGTCTACCGATAGGTTTATATTAATTAGTTCTCCTTTATCCGGGTCGATTAAGATTATCCTAAAAGCCCTTTTAACTATTTACTTCTAGACTATCTAATTATTAGCTCTTATTAGTTTCTTTTCTTTTAAGTATTCGATCTTCTATTTCTTAGTTTCTTTTATAGTAAATATAGCTTTTAGGGTTACTTATTCGGTATTATTTAACTAATCCTCTACCTAAGAGTCGATACTTATCTCTAATAGTAATAAGTTCTATCTAAGGTAAGGGTTTCGATATAGTATTTCGTTATATTATATATTCGGCTTATAAATATATTTAAATACTATTTACTTATACTAGGTATTTAATACTACTACTAATCTCTAGGGTATCGAGAATATAGATAAGGCTAAGCCTACTATACTTTAGCTATCCGATAAGTTATTAAACCTATAATTATCTATACTAGGTATACGCTAATCGTATTCTAGTCTATATACTATAGATACTATAGCTTTTAGTTATTACTCTAGTACTACGCGGTATACCTTTACTAAAGGTTCCCTATATATCCTCTTATATCTTTCGGATACCTAGATATCCTCTACTAATATACCTATCTAGTATACTAGTAGTACGATACTAACTATATCCCCGTAGATTAATCTATTTTCTATTATACTATTTCTAATATTTAAATACGCCGTTCGGTACCTATTATTATACCCTCTTCCGGGGCGTTCTAAACTATATTACTATAAAGCTATCGTAATTAATTTCCTTTAACCTATACCTTCTACTTACGAGATTACTAAGCTTATAACTTATAAGATTTAGTAGAGGTAACTATAGCTAGTTAAGGCCTAGATATTACTAAACCCTACTACTAGATTAATCGTATTATAGTTATTTAATTAAATCTATTATAAAACTCTTTAATTATAGTAGATATCTATCTAGGAGGCCTACCGTAGATACGGCGTCACACCTAGGTATCACTAGCTAGCCCCTAAACGCACAAAATATCTACCCAGCCGTACCCATATCCTTACACTCTATAGAATAACTTATTATGCAATTAGGTGGATAGATTGTCTAAGTTAGGCTCGCTACCGATCGCTAATAATATTATATAAAAATAGAGTTTACGTTTTATAATTTATTGATTTTTAAATTTATAAATATATAAATTAAAGACCAAAAGGTCTAAATTCTTTAGTACTATAGAAGGAATTCTATTTATAGGAGCTATTTATATGATAGTAATAAGCCTAGTTTTCTTCTTTTAAGCTATAAATTAGTATAACCCCGATTTTATCGTTTATTATACTGACTACTTTAAAATACATTTAAAAGACTTTTTCTTAAACTAAGAATACTAGTATATATAAGCCCTTTAATTAGGTATAAATATATATCGATAACCTCTTCTATCGAACTTAGACTAAGGTCTAGGCTTACAGAATAGTATAGACTTCTCTAGGCCCCCAAGAGACCCCTCGTATATATAAAAGGCCCTACGCTCCTCGCAGGACCTCTTTCTTTTTTTCTTTTTTCCTTAGTTTAGAATATAATCTCAATCTACGTAAAAAGATTTACCTCTTACGAAGGCTGTTATACCCCTAAAGGTTTTCAGAGGTTCTTATTCTTAAATAGCTTAAATCTTCTCAGGGTGGATTTTTATACTTACCCCGGCTTTAATTATAAAGCCTAAATACTTAACTTCTAGAGTTTTATAACTAGGTTTAGAGAAATCTAACTATAGACTATTTTTAGAGAGTATAGAGATTACGGAATAGACTTTCTAATAGTAATCTTCTTCCGAGCTGTTAGAATAGATAATAATATCGTCCAGATGTTATAGTAAAGGACTAATTAGTCCTATAAGTAGATTGATTAACCTATTACGTAGGGTGCTTAGATAATAGATATAATTATTATTACTTAAGTTAAGTAGGAATAAAATAATAACTTACGCTTACTATATAAATAGTACCTATAGTAGAATAATTATACTAGTAACTAACTTAATCGAGAAGAGACCGGTAATAAGTAGAAATATAACCTAAGCTAATTTAAGTAAATATCCTTTTATTTGACTATACTAACTAGCCTTTATATGATTTAATTAAGTCTTTATACGACTAAGGTTATAGTATATTTATTCGTTACCGTACGAAATTTAACTATATACCGTATTAGAAATAGTATTATTAATATTAAATAGTAAATAATTATTACTATTTAAGACCAATCAAGTTAATCTCTTATTCAATCTCCTTATACGATACGGTTTACCTACGCTAATAAGACAGTCTTCACGGTAAGGAAAGGGAACGAGAGCTTAGATAATAATTTCTTATAGTAGAGGATTATATAAAGAGATTGATAGATATATTAAGTTCACTATCTTTATTAAGATTGATATCTCTATTTATAGATTTTAGAGAATTATCTAGACCTATATACTAATTAATATAATCCATAATTTCCCTTATTTTAAGGGTTCTATTTTATAATTAGCTAGTATTATATTAGTAACTAGTTATATTATGGGTTATTAGCGTTTAGATAACTTAGTAATTTTAATAATTTTAGTAATATACTGATATCTCCCCTTAAACTAACTATATACTTTATAGATTAGTTTCTATGAAATTATGGAAAGCAGCTACTGCTGGTTATAGGGCCTAGATAACCCTAAACCCTACTGATGGATAAATCGTTAAATAGTTACTTAATAAGGTCTACTATAAAACTCTTCTATCTTAGAACTATTTATCTAGGAGGCCTGCCTACTATAACTACAAGATTAGTCTTAGCTAGTACTAACTTATCCTACTTATCGTTATATAAAGCCCTAGATAAATATATAATCTATAAATACTATTTTATTTATAATTAAAGATTCGTACAGCTAGATAGATTTTATACCTATCCGAGTTATAATACGATGAATAAATATAGCAAGACGTAATACCCTCTATCTTTAAAGCTTAATACCTAGAATATATTTAATAAATTTTTATAATAAACTTTCGTAATAACGCTAAAGAAAGCTAAGCCCCGAATAACCGGAACTTAATCCCTATATATCCGAAAGTCTCCTAATATATTACCGAGTAAATTATACGGCTATAGGAGGAGCCCTTATTTATATAAAAGGAGGACTTTCTCCTTAAAGATTTTATATTATTATCTATTAGATTTAAATAAACTTATTTAAATACTTATAAACCTATTTAAAGTATTACTACTTTTATATACTAATATAATATAAATACCGGTTATTAAGAAGATCTTTTACCCCCTCCTCCCCGGGTTTAGTATAAAAAATACTAAAGTTATATTACTTATTTTTATTAAAGACGATATTAATATTAGTAAATTAAATAATAAAGATCTATTCGCCTTTCTAGAGAAGGGCTAAAAGAAGCTCGTAGTAGCCGGCCTAATTAAAATCGATATTAATAGAGTATAAAGCCTAATAAGGGCTTTATAAGAGGATAATATCGTAGAGGATATTAAACTAAATAACTTCTTAATAGATATAACTAATAATATATTTAAAATATAGTTTATATAAGTAATTAAGGAAGATTAAGATAAAGGGTAATCGATACGGTTTAGTAAAGTCGTCGGAGGGTATTAATATATAGGGCTCTATACGGTCGGAATTTAGTATAGGTAGTAAATTAAATTATATAGGGCTAGCGCTTCTATCTATAATCGGTTTTAAATTAATAAAAAGATATATTAATACTTTAAGCCTTTTAACGCCGTTACTTAGGGCAACTATTAATACTATAATATCCTTATATTCCCCCTCGGAACTAAATTTAGATATAAAATCGTAAAGCTATTTCGAAAGTATATATTATAGCTCTACCTAGCCGATACTTAAATTATTAGAGTTTCTAATAATTATACCTCTAGAATTATAACGATTATTATCCCTATCTTTAGGTATTTTACGAATCTTTTTAAACCCCCTTTTTTCCTAGGTATTTCGTTAACTTATCCGCTATCTATTATATTTTTAGGGTAAATTTAATTACTAAGTACTTATTAGCTACTTTCTACTTTATAAAGTAGTAGTATTTACGTATATAAGCAGTATAATTCGCTATTTCCGGATTCGAAGTTACTTTTATAATTACTTTACTATTAGTATAAATATAAATAGGTCTCCCTTTTTATAATAACCCTAGCCCTAAGTTATTTAAAAAGTTCTATATCTATACTAGTTTATAGCCGATAGATGATAGTATAACGTATTTAGCTTTACTAGTTAATATAGTTATAATCTTCTACTTTTTAGTAGCCTGGTTAATAGAATTTCAAACTATTATCACTACTTATCTACTTATATTCTTCAAATCTAGTATATAAAGCTAGTATTATAGTATCTATATAATCCTAGATCGTTATTAATATAATTAAACTCTAGGCTATAGGTAATCCCTAAATACTTCGATTCTTTACTATATTTTAAGATAGTCTTTATATACTTTAAGTAATCCGCATTAGGCTACTTTATACTTCTAGCTAGGATATTAGAGTTATACGCGATATCTAGCCTAATTATATTAGAGGCGTATTAAATTAACTTTAGTATTAACTAAAATAGGGCTATTAACTCGTTATCTACGATATTACTACTAGCCTCTAGGTCTACTAGTTTCTATATTATCTCTAGGCCTATTAACTAGATAAAGTTAAAGTCGAATATGTTATAGTATTCTAGTATCTAATCCTATTACCTATCTTTAATCAGGCTCGTGGCCTTATTTAATCGGTTAACGATATATACCCCTAAGTACTACTTAAGAATACATATTAATTTAACCTTAATACCTCGCTAGTAGAGATCCTTAGCTAGGGCCTCTAGGTTTATTATATTTAATCCGGCTACGATAAAATCGTCGATATAAGTATTAATAATAATTAACCCTTTCTTAATATTTATAATTAAAGAATCGTATAGCCGGATAGATTTTGAACCTATCTGAGTTATACTACGATAAAAAAATATAGTAAGACGTAGAGTCCCTCACCCCATTTTGGCCACCCCACCTTTTGGCCACCCAAAAAATCTATATTCAAAAAACTCTCTAAAAAATAGAGACTTAAATATAAATCGACTTAATATATAAAATAATATGTATATAAGCTTAGATTACGTAATATAGAGTCCCCTACTCCCTTTTAGCTAACCTAATAATATATATTCTTATAGTATATATTCTTAAATTTTAATAAAAATATAGAGATTTAAATATAAGTCCATATAAAATATATAATATAATAAATATATAAAATAAAAAAATAATAATATAAAATAATAATATAATATATAATACTTACTTTTAAAATAAGATATAGTAAATAATATATATATAATTATTTCTATTTGCCCTAAGTAACGGCGTTAAAAGGCTTAAAGTATTAACGTATCTTTTTATTAATTTAAAACCGATTATAGATAGAAACGCTAGCCCTATATGACCTAACTTATTACTTATACTAATTTCCGACCGTATCGAGCCCTATATACCCTCCGACGACCTTATTAAACCCTATCGATTACCCCTTATCTTAATCTTCCTTAGTTACCTATATAAACTATATATTAAACTTACTATTATATAATAATTTTAAAAAGACGTTAATATTAACCCTTTTTAAATCGTTATCTTCTTATAAAGCCTTTAATAGGCTTCGTATTTTATCGAGGTTTACCTCGATTAAGCTAGCTAAAACGAGCTTCTCGTAGCTATTCTCTAGAAGGGCTAGTAATTTATCTCTCTTTAATCTTCCGACCTTTATAATAGTAGTTTTAGTAGGGTTAAGTACTAATATTATAGTATTCTTTTCGGAGAGCCCGGGGAAAAATAGGAAAAAAATATCCGTTTTAGTAGATTTAGTAGTTATTTTTATTATATTAATAAGTAAAAATAGTAGTAATTTAAATAGGTTTATAGGTATTTAAATAAGTTTATTTAAATCTAATAGAAGAGAATATAAAATCTCTAGGGAGAAAGACTTTTTTTATTACTAATAAGGGCTCCTCCTATAGCTAGTAGTAATAGAGTTTTCTATATAATTTACTCGGTAATATACGGGGAGACTTTTATATATAGATTAAGTTCCGGTTATTCGGGGCTTAGCTTTCTTTAGCGCGGTTACGAAAGTTTATTACGAAAATTTATTA
>JAOYNU010142393.1:0-22532 GCA_026745395.1 Tympanopsis confertula | reverse complement strand
CCACCGGGCCGGGGAAGAGGAGCCATGCCGCCGCCGGGGCGGGGCGGCAGGGGAGGACACTATGGTCCGCCGCCCGGGGCGGGAAGTGGTCCAGGAGGAAGGGGTTTCCCCCCGTCTGGCGGGCTCCCAGCCGGTCCGGCACCCAACAGAGGAGGGAGACCAGGTCCGGCACAGTTCCAGAGGGGGGGGCTGTCGGATTCAGCAGGTTGGTTCTTGGCGCTTGATTACGAGCGACGGTCTACTTTACTGACGCTATCCATCCATCTATCTGTGCAGCGCAACCACGACCATCGGCCGGCGGCTTCGGAGGCGGCGCGTTCCCAACGTTTCCCGGCCGCGAGAAGCAGTCTGATCTCGACGCCGAGGCAATCATCTTGAGCAAGATGGCCGGAATGGACGTTGGAGATACCGCACGACCGCCGCCAGGCCCACCAAACCGTGGAGGCTACGGCCAAAGGGGTCCGTCGAGGGGCCCTCCACAAGGTCCTCCACAAGGTCCTCCTCCACGCCGAAATGATTGGGATCCTGGCCGCTTGGATGGCAACGGTTATGGGCCGCCGCGAGACGACTTCGCTCCCCCGATGCGAAGCGTGACCATGCCCGTCGGCGATCTGAACCGCAGTGGCGGCTTCGTCCCCCCTCGAAGAACAGACAGCATCGGATTCAATGGCCCACACGCAAACGCAAACGCAAACGCACACCGCAGGCCTTCAAGCAGTGAGGTCCGCCGGCCCATGCCCCAGAGACAATTCCCGCCAGATCAACGGCCCCCTCCTCCCAACGGCCACAACGGCCAAAACATGCCAAACGACCGCCAGCAGCAGCAGCAGCAGCAGCAATCCTACACCAACGCCAGCGCATTCGACTCCCCTTACTCGAACCCCCTCAACAACGCGCCCATGGGTGATGCTGACTACGGCGTGCCCGCACGTGTCAATTCAGGTGGCCACAGCGACTACGCCTGGCCGAGGGGCTCGCTCGATGAATCCAGCCGGTCCAGGCTGGACCTCAACCGCACGAAATCCCAGCCAGACCTGCGTCGCCCGCAGGACGCCATATCCGAGACGCCAGCAGATGCGCCGCCCATGCCGCTGCCCCCAGCCGCCGCTCCGGGCCCTGGAACCTACCAACCCTACCAGCCCTACAGGCCAGGAAACGTGTCAGCACCCCCGCAGCCCCAGGAAGTGCCGGATCCCTCAAGCCCTCCGCGGCCGTTTATGGAGCCGCTCCAGAGACCTTTATCCAACCCCGACGTCCTGCCCTCGCATCCCGTTCCGTTCCGACCTGGTCTCGTGAACCCCATCAATCCAGACGACAGGCCGGCCCCTGTACGGAACTACAACCCAACAGGTGGCGGCGGCGCAGACAGCCCCAGCAGCAGCAGCAGCAGCCACCAGAAACCAATCCCAGTGCGGAACTACAACGGCATCCCGGCCTCCAACCCAACGCCCCCAGGCCAGTCAACACCCACACAGCAGCAGCAGCAGCAGCAGCAGAAGCCAAAGGAATCGTCATCCCCCCCCGTCACGCCCGAGGAACTGGAGCGGCTGCGACTAAGAAACAAGGCCGAACCCAACGACAAGGAAACCGCCCTCGCCCTGGCCAAGAGGCTCCTGGAGGCGTGCGACGTCCTGGTCCCCGCGACCCAGGACCCCAAGGCGCGCGGCCGCATGCGCGAACGCTTCGCGCTCGACGCGCAAAAGGTCCTCAAGAAGCTCTGCCACCAGCAGGTGCCGGAAGCCCTGTTCCTCATGGCAGACTGCCTCGGCCGCGGCGCCTTTGGCGGCGAACCCGACAACAAGGACGCCTTTACGCACTACCAGTCGGCAGCCAAACTCGGGCACGCGGCGGCCGCCTACCGGACAGCCGTCTGCTGCGAAATCGGCAACGAGGAAGGCGGCGGCACCCGCAAGGACCCCCTCAAGGCCATCCAGTGGTACAAGCGCGCGGCCACGCTCGGCGACACGCCCGCCATGTACAAGGTCGGCATGATCCTTCTCAAGGGCCTGCTCGGACAGCCGCGCAACCCGCGCGAGGCCGTCAGCTGGCTGAAGCGCGCGGCCGAGCGCGCCGACTCGGACAACCCGCACGCCCTCCACGAGCTCGGCCTGCTGTACGAATCGGCCTCGCCCAACGACGCCATCGTGCGCGACCCGGCCTACGCGCTCGAGCTGTTCCGCCAGGCCGCCGATCTGGGCTATAAGTTCTCGCAGTTCCGCCTGGGATGCGTGTACGAGTACGGCCTCATGAACGTCCCCATCGACCCGCGCATGAGCATCATGTGGTACTCCAAGGCCGCCATGCAGGAGGAGCACCAGGCCGAGCTGGCCCTCAGTGGCTGGTACCTTACCGGCAGCGAGGGCGTGCTGGGGCAGAGCGATGCCGAGGCGTACCTGTGGGCGAGGAAGGCTGCCATGGCGGGATTGCCCAAGGCCGAGTACGCCATGGGATACTTTACCGAGGTGGGCATTGGAGTTGCGCCGAACCTGGAGGATGCGAAGCGATGGTACTGGCGTGCTGCGGGTGAGTTTTTTTTTGCAATTCTCTAGCCCCAAGAGCCTGAGAATGGATCACTGATATAATAATCTACAGCCCAGGACTTCCCCAAGGCAAGAGAGCGCCTTGAAGACCTCAAGCGGTCCAACAAGACGGCGCCCAGGCCACGCGAGCGGATCGCGCGAAACTCAAAGCAGCAAGAGGGCGAGTGCGTCGTCATGTGATTGGATCCCAGTTTCCAGTCGAGATGCGCCACCACCGCACGATTAGGATTAGATGCCAGAGCCGGTCTCTGGTTTTTTTATATAAATTTTATATATATCACGGGTTTCCAGGGAGCGGCTAATGCGGGTTCAAATGGAAAACTAAATAGATGACGAGGGATGAAGGATGAAGGATGAAAGATAAAGATTAAGGCATCTCGCACAAGAAGCGTGCGTTGGAGCGTGCGGGCCGGATCAGATGTGGAAGCTTGGTGTATAAGAAATACATGGGCAAGCTGTGTATATCATGCAATCTTTTATACCACACCCGCTTGAATTTGGCTAATGTACATGGCATGGCGTCAGGATAGATGGAAATGTACGTGCCCAAATATTTGAATATCTGATTTCCGAACCAGACGCAGTAATAACTATAACAGCAATAGCTTGATATGAACCGATAAAACATCCAGAACACGCTGACGCTTCATAAATCCTGCCATTCATCAGCCACTGAAAGGATAGTAATAAACTTATAAAAAGCATATCCTCAGTCGGTTGTGTCCGATAAAATATTTATCAATACTGGTTGCCGAGCTTCAAAGACAGTCTTGCAGTGTTATTTGCTGTGGCCTAGGTCGGATGCGTGCAAATCTGTCCGGCTGTACGAATATTTTCATGATAAATATTTATCAATTATGAATAAAAAACGAGACTTGACATTCTACAAGTTTTTGCAATTGACTTCAAATGCCTTCTAAATTGACTCTGTACAGTGATAAATCATCAGATCCCGTCTCCCCGACTCTCAATGAATGCCCATTAGTCCCTCATTGTTTCTGCGTCCAATTCCAATTCTGATATCCGTCTCTTTTAGTTTAGAAAAAAATCGTATTTCAAGTCATCATATGGTGCGTATGGGGTTTCCATAAATGTTGTACAAGTTGTTCATCAGTTAAAAAGTAGATAGCATAGTGGGAGCGCAAGAAGTGAGGCAGCCCCAGCAAGAGAAAAAAAAAGAATTAATCGACAAAGGACTACGGCCGCCGCCGTACCCTCTGCACCATGTAATCTACGTCGTTCTCGTCCGCGTTGCTGCTCTTCAAGAGCGTGTTTTGTCTCGATCCGACGGGCCCGGTTCCTGCGTTGACCGAAAAGTCGACCAAGTTGACCGTATTGTCACCGCCGACGTTGATGCTTTTTGCCGCGTCCAACGACACACTCCTGCCCTCGCCGGCTGATGTGAGGAATGCCTGCAATGCGGTCTGCGCCTCGGTGGCTTCATCGAGGTTGTTTTCCTGCAGGACGAAAAGCACAGCGACACGCGAGAAATCAAGCACGTCGTCAGTGACGGAGAAGCTGTTGGTTGATGCGGGCGCCGACGGGGCTGCATCCGAGGGCGGGATTGTCGAGATGGGATTTGTGGACGAGCTCAGGGATGAGCGTGTGGGTGTGCGTGTGGTTGAAGGTTTGGAGGATGTTGTGGTATGGTGGTCCAGCGTGGACGGGGGCGGCTGGGCGGGCTGAACAGTGACAGTCACGCGGACCGTGACTGTTGTCGCGAAGATGGTAGTCACCCAGTCTCCTCCTGCCATGGTGACGACCTGGCTCAGTCCCGGAGGCACAGTCAGCGTGACGACCTCCGAGTCGCCATCCTCAACTGCGGCCGCCAAGATGCCCCCCGAGGGATCGTTTGCTCCCAAATCGCCGCTGAATGACCGGCCGTTGAACGTGACGAGTGAGTTTTGGGCAACGCATGAAAGGCTTTCCGTGTTGAACTTGGCGAGGATATCAGCGCCGGAGAGGGGCACACCGTAGGTGCCCCGGGCGTTCGCAACAAGGCGCGGGATTGCATCGCCCAGCGTGACGTTGCTGATGGTGACGGTGCCCTCCGGTGTCATTAGGTTGGTGGTGGTGCACCCTGCAGCAGCGGCGGTCTCGCACGTCGACCCCGTGAAGCCACCAGTGCAGATGCAAGAACAGACGCCCTGGGACACAATGTTGGTGCCACCATTGGCACAGGTGAGCTGGACCCGGCACTGAGAAAGCGAGGGCTCCGCGGTACCAGATGCGTTGCCAATCCTTTTCAAGACCAACAGGACCAGAGGAACGGTTACGGCCAGCACGATGATGGCGATGACGGCGATGGTGACCAGTATGCACACCCAACGCCGGAGGCCGCAGTATCGGCGCGCTGGCTTCTCGTCCGACTTATTCGGCGCCTTCTCGTCGGGGTAAGGGTAGGCTGGGCTGCCAATCGACTGGGAGACGCGTTGCTGGTCGCGTTGCTGGGCTCGTGGCAGGACGGGCTGCAAATCCGAGTTCGGGCTTGTCGACTTCTGGGGGAGAGGCCACGGGTTCTCGACTCTGAACCAGCTCCCTCGAAGGCCGCTGCGCCTGGCCGGAGGCGGGAACGCAGCAAGCATGTCCGAAAACCCTGACTGTCTCGGATCCGACGCTTGTCTCGGGGTCAGTTTCAGTTTGCTGAAGGGGCTCGCACGTGAAGCACTTACAGATGAAGTCGACGTCATCCCCTACGACGGCGCTGCCTTTATCGTCGGAGGACGATGACGCCGCGTCAAAGATTTCATACTGGCTCGCCGGTCTTTTGCCCTTGTCGAGAAAATGCACCAGCCTTGTTGCTCGCCTGATCATGTCTGGTAGGCTCGTCATGCTCGCCCTGATCTCGGTGGTGGGGGCCCGTCTTACCGCCATCAGCGGCGAGAACATGGGTTGTTGGCGTAGCGAAGGCGAAGGCGACTTGGGAAGGGGTGATTTGGAGGCGGGCGAGGCCGCCGCAGCGTACGCGCCCAACATGGCGTTGGCCATCAGGATACGGTCGGTTCCCGGGTTCCCAGGCTGCGGGGACTGCAGTGTCTTCTTGGTAGGCAGAGCCTGGGATGAGCTGGTCGATGCCGCGACAAGACGGGCGGACGAGGATTCGGAAGCGGGTGCGCTTGGTGCCTGCAACGGCAAAGGCGCTGGCCGTCCACCCTCACCCACACTCGGTGTTCTTGTCATGACCAACGCCGGCTTCGCCCGCTTGCCAAGACTTGCGCTCCTTACCAGCTTGCTCTCATCATCGCTGATTGACGCAGGCCCATCATCATCCTCCACCCCCTCCTCCTCCTCCTCCCCTTCGTCCTCTTCCCCCTCCTCGTCCCCTTCGTCCTCGTCCTCGTCGTCGTAAAACGAGTTCTCGGGATCGTTGGCCAGGATATCGCTGAATTGGCCTTCGTTCGGGACAAAGGTGGTGGGACTCTGCATCACCAATGACCCCGAGCCCCAGCTCTCGTATGAGGGTATCGCGGCACTGGAGGCAAACGATGTGCGCGAGCGCGAGAGCGGGCTCTCCTCGGGTATGGGCGACACAAAAGAAGCGTTGGAATAGAATGAAGACGCTCCTCTTCTCGACGATGGCGGCGGACCCAGGATAATACTTCGGCGAGAGGATCCTATAGGCGGCGACGTCGCGGTGGCGGCGGGAGCTGGCAAGTCCGGGATAGAGCCGACCGGCGGGACAGGAGGGCGTGATAGAGGTCCGGGTACGGGCGGCGGGTTCCCGTAGGCGGTGGTTGATTGCTGTCGCAGTTGTTGCTGGGTCTGTGGGGCATAGTGAAATGACGGGACGGGATCCTGCACAAGAGAGCCGTCGAGCATCGAAGGCACCACGCTGGGACGTGGTGGCCTCTGGGGGGGGGGACGTCCGGCAGGGGGTTGGTATCGGATTCCTGTGGTCACGTCACCAGCGGGGGACGGGATAGGCCCGGCAAGCGGCCATTGCACAATCTGGATTGGTCGCGAAATGGCAACCTGTGGCTGAGCTCTCGGAGTCCGATCCTTCGTCCTGAGGCGACTCGTCGACGTTGGGCTCGCCTTTAACATGAGTTCGGCCTCCTCTCGCGCCCGTCGAACGGATCCCCCGGTGGTTGGTGGTGGTCGGTCCATCTCTCTTCCATTTTGGGGCAGACTCATTTAACAGGCCAGATGCTGCATGCGTCGCACACGGCTTGTGCACTTGTCGTCTGCCTACGCTGTTTAATTTGACCTTTGGTTGGTGCGGGCTCCCGTCGGAGACGAGGATGCAGTACGACGTTGGTGCCCGACTTTTGGAATAGAAAACGGGCGTGGTGAGCATGCGGGAGATGTATGCGCCGACTTTCCGTAGCGTGCTCTTGTCGTCGTTGTCGTTGTCGTTGTCGTTATACGGCGGAGGCCACGCAGTAGGTAGTAGCCGTTCTCTTCCTGCTTTAATTTGTTGCCTTTTCTTTCCTGTCCGTCCTTCTCCGGATCCACCCGTTGGTTCGGTGTGATGGCCAGGTGGTCTTATCGGGTCGGCTCGTCAAATCTGATGGTAAATGATAACAATAACAATAACAAGAATAAGAATAATAAAAGTGAGGAAAATGTGGGTAGAATGGGCGTGGTTGGATAATGATAATATTCAGAATAGTAACAATGGGTGTGAAGTTGGGGCGGGTGGCGTTGAGCTGATGGTTATTATTGTTGGTTGGTTCGCGCAATTTGTTGCGAATCAGGTCTGCGGGTGGGCGAGGCTGGAGGGAGGTTATTATATTACACTGCTCATATCAAAACTGGGAATGGGAACGAACTTTGGCAATATACCTTTTTGGATGGATGGATGTTCAAGACGGGATTTTTTTTTCTCTTCTTCGAAATGTAGTAGAAACAAGAAGTCCGCAGAACAGGCGCTGTGTGCTATCGAAATTCTGTATCAAATCTGTGTCGAGATGGACGACCCGAACAGAAGCCCACCGGGCCAACGCCAGACCACCACCGCAAGGCGGAGAGAAGCAGACCGGCGAGTGCCCCCGCTTTCTCGTCTTGTTCTGGGCCCCTCCTCCTCTTTGCGCGGTCTTGGTGTTTCTTTTCGTCAAGTGCCAATCCAAATGTTCTGTCTGTGTCGAACAAATGCATAGAACAGGGCGGGTAGCGGCGCAAGTAAAGCAGGCGAAGGAAGAAAGAAGAGGATACGAGAACTGTGGTCCCGTGCACGGAGAGGTGTTCGTTGTAGGTTCGGATGCTGTTCCCCCCAGACAGGGACTTTGCAGATGAGAGGAGGAGGAGGAGGAGGAGGAGGAGGAGGAGGAGGAGAGAATAGGGAGGAGAGATTTCGACAAACCGGACAAGACGGCCACCCCAGGTGGGTAAGAGGAAAAGAGGGAGGTCAATCGCGGTTGCCCTACTTGGCCCAAGACCGGGGATGCCTGGCATGTCAGAGGGAAGGAAGGAGGTGAGGGGAGTGCGAGTCTGTAACGCACCAGGGGTGCGGTTATTGGACCCCAGCAAGCATGGTCGACTTGAGATTTCTGATTTCTGAGCCCAGAGTACACATGTATGTTTGCTTGATAAATTGTTTCGTCGGGTAATTTTGATCTTCTTCACAGCATTATGCATATTGGCATTTGTGGTATGTTGGTAATGAATGATACAGGGTACGGGATACGTTCCCCCCTCCCGCTAAAACAGGCACGAACCATTCAATCGGTCCAATCGTGTTTCCTTCCAGCGTGTGATTGATGTCTGACGTTTACTTATTATCTCTATCTGTCCAGATGGTGGATGTATTGAAGCGACGCAGTGATGTAATGTGGCGGCGAGGTTGAGATAAAAACAGAACATGGCTTTGACCCCCACCTCTTTTAGTGGGCATCCAAGCCACGATGGATGGAAATAACTTCAGAAGCGTAAAGAGAGAAATCTCTCCGAGACAAGGCGGGCGTTGGTAGATGAAACAGGGTTGGTGTGTGTCTAGCCGCCCTGATAAAAAAAAAGGAGCCACAGCCATACGGAAGCAGTAGCGAGGGCGTTTCGGATTTCTCAGAGTCCTGACGTATTAGTATGATCGCCACAGTAAATAACGACAACTCCCAACATTACGATCCTCCATACCAAAATAACGAGGCCTTCACAGTCGACGGCGTTCACAGTCGCATGCGCCATCTCGCAGATCTGGGTTCCGCCTGTGGAGGCCAAGTTCGTCTGGCCACTCAACCAGCTACCAACTTATGCAGCCCAGGTCTTTTCGTCTTTGCATGACCGAGATGAATGCGCGGGACCTGTATCCAGAGACGGGCCGACGGTATGGCTGGACCGAACGAGGAACCTCTGAACCTCTCCTGCTCTGTTTCATCTGCCATCCCTATCACATCAATCAGTCGTGATGGTGGCGCACACCACACGTATTGGATGCAACTTTGACGTTACCGTAGCCACAAGTCTAACCAACGGCCAGAAGCCAGAACCATGAACGCTTCCAAGGCACATGCAGCAACGAACCCACGGGCGGCAGATGAGGGAATCTGACGGTGGCTGTCCAGCACCGTAGTGCCGTACCACTCCGATCCAGCACTCTGTGGGCTGCTCTCGTTGCCTATGCTACCTCCTTGTTGTCGAGATTGATCCACTGAGATCCATCATGCCATCGTCTATGTGACTTCGGCCAAGCCGGGCAGACAGGGTCGTTTAGTATATCGATATTAAAGATACGCGGGGAGGTCATTACGTATAGACTATTAAAGAAGTCATCGTTAACATAGATCTACTTAAAGGGGTTGCTGTGCAAGGGAACACATTGACGGAACGTACCAGGATACGAGCCCGAAACGCGGGTTCCCATACGCGCAAAGGCAACTTGCTTGAGAGATTTACGGATGGACTGACTGGTCAGACCAGTCGGTCCCGTCCAGGGACGAAATCTCGTCCAGGGATCACTAAAAAGTCGACGAGACAATCAGTCCCATGAATCCATCCATAGCGACCCAGGATTGATCAACCCTATAGTCACGTGCTCAGAAGGGCACAGTTGTATATCTTGGCGCAGGCACCGTTACATTTCCCTCCACACATAACA
This sequence comes from Tympanopsis confertula, assembly GCA_026745395.1. Lineage (NCBI taxonomy): Eukaryota > Fungi > Ascomycota > Sordariomycetes > Coronophorales > Scortechiniaceae > Tympanopsis > Tympanopsis confertula. The sequence continues at coordinate 12,959 of JAOYNU010142393.1, read as the reverse complement.
TAATAACCTTCTACTCATTCTTGCTTCATGGCCGCAATGCAACAACCCGCGATCGGCATCGCCCCGCACACGCACACTAGTTCTTGCTACAAGGTCGCAAAGCAACAACCCGCGATCAACATCATCCCGCCCTGCGGCCCCCTCGGGTCTCTCGTCCATCGCTGCCAGCTGTGCTCAGCAGCTGGCTCCCGCCTCCTTCGATGCGCCGAGTGTCGTGCGGTCCGCTACTGCAGCCGCGAGCACCAGGTCGCCCACAGCCCCCGGCACGAGGCTGACTGCGTCATGATCAAGAATTCTCGCGCCAAAGCCAATATCGGCCGAGATGACAACGAGGTCCGCAACGCCGCAGAGGACTTTATCAGCGATGACTTTTTGTGCAGATATCGTGATTACATGCAAGCGCGGTACGACTTGGCCCAGCAACTGCGCTCATTGGGAACCTTGGACGGTGTCAGCGAGGGCCTCGAGCACCTGCAGCATTTGCTGAGGCTGTACCGGGGCGACGACTTATTCGACGTTCGGCTTTTCATACCGGCCACCATGCTGCGATTAGATCTCGACCAGGAGTGCTATGATTTCTTATTATGGTGGCTAAAAAATGAATCTCGATGGTTCCGAAGGAACGTGCCGTATCTCGACATCCACGGAGCCGACGTTCATAAGAATTTCTATCCCGGATCTAGCAGATTCAATCATCCAGAATTCATGTTGGCTCTCATCTTCTTGAAGCTGAAGCTTCTCATCGATATTCGCAATATAAAGATCACACGGAAGATCTTTGCCCAACGCCACATCCTCCCCTTGGAGCTTCAAGACCAGATTGAGCAGCATGTAGTTCGGAGCCCCCTATCTGCTAAATTCCACAGAGAGTCATATGCGTCGCTTATCAGGATAGAGACGAAGCTTGTGATCAATTGCCGCCGGATCGGCGAACGTTGCTGCGGTCCCTATCTCATGTACTACCTATTCAAGCCGCTGAGAGCGTTCCGCGTCCATCATAGAGATGGAGACGACGGCACAAAGCTAAATGGCATTGCAATTCAGAACACGTACGATGCATTCTGGGAAACGGAAGGCCTCTTGGAACTGTTGGAAGACGCGCGGCAGTGCGCGTGGCGTGACGTGGAAATAGGGAACGATGACTGGAATAGATATAAGAAAAGGGGGTGGGACGCAGACATTATCACGTCCCATCTAAGCCTGACCTGGATCTGGAAATACCTGGGCTACGCGGTCGAGAATGCCTCGTACTTGGGCCCCAGGTCCGAGCGGCCTTCCAAGCGGTATGCGAGGGAGAAATTGGCCAAGGCTATGCCGGAAATGGCCAAGGCTATGGCGGAAAAGGCCGATCACGATGATAAAGCGAGCGATGACGGAGATTAGGCGACGCTTTGGGGAACGCGGCAGCGTTCTACCCTAGGAGCGCACTCACTCAACCTCTTATCATGTTTTCCGCTTGCCGTTGTAGCTTCCATCTACATTACATGGCTGGAGCAGGCATCTGGATATAGCAGCCCCCCAAAACAGCTATATAATAAAAGACTCCTCGGCCCACAAGGTCCACGATACAGCGTCAGATCAAATTCGCTGTGAGATAAGTTGTTTGACGGCGGCACCAAGTCCTCCCTTGGTGAAGTCGGATTGATGCCGGATCAGGTAGGCATATGTCCGCATGAAGCCGAGGGCATGAGGGCGACCAAGGCTTCCTGGAAAGAGATGTGTCTCGAGACTTAACAGGCAAGCCGGCAAAAGCTTGATGTACACCGTGTGGCATCTTGGATGGTCCGTCTCTTGCGCAGGTGAACGTGCAGGGCGTCGACGTGTGAGCTGGACTTTTTAGATGTGAGATAAAGATGAGGATAAAGAGCCTTCACAAGATAATTCAGAGATCAGGGTCTCGGCAACGTGCATCTGGTCGGTCAGCTTCTGAAAAATAGGTTGCACCTCGTGATGCGGTGGGCGGCGCTCCATCGTCAGATTTGCCATGGTGGAGGCAGGCAGCCGGCTCTGAGATTCAAACTCGGCGGCCTTCTTCGTCTTATTATCCCGGCGATGAGGTGCATTCCAACTGCCATGAATGCGAAACTGGCAAACCCTTTTATCGCTGAGGACTCTCCATCGCGGTTGCATGGTGACTTGGCACCTATCAAATGGCCTCACACCCGCCCCTCGTTCCCTCAGCCGCAGCCAGAAATTGCAGGTTTATACCAGGCTGATGGCGTCTTTTTTGTGTTATCCGGTCTCGGTCGGATATATGCGGCGTTTCGAAAAACAAGCCGATAAGAAGCATTCTTGGTGCCTGAGCAGAGCCCAAGGACGAGGAATATTCCCAGTCTCTCCACCCGGCACAGACCTATCAAGACGGGAGCAGCCAAAAGTCCATTGGCTGACTCCATGCCCAGCAAAGACTTGGCTTAAGAAGGGGGCGGATGGCTCCAAGTCTGCTCTCATCATCTCCGTCGGAGTCCTACCGCCCCCTCTCGTTCTGCTGGTGGCTGATGCTGTTGAGCTTCGCGACAACGTACCACTACGCGTCCTTGGTCAGCAAGTAACACACACGCCAGGATGCCTTTGGGTCTCGGCCGGCGAGTTTCGTATTGCGGGCAGGGCTCTATCTCTTGAGCCTCGCAGCGATGCTTGCGTGGTGCATCTCCATCACGCCGATCCACGTCCTCGCACCGACTGTTTTGGACCCCGTACGCGGTTCGTGATGCGTTGCGCATGACAGAAGCTGTACACGACCCCGGAGACACGCCGTTGTTGAGTATGTGGAGACTCAGCGTTCTTGGATATGGATGGTCCTGGTTTGGTTGGTTTGCTAAATTGATGGACATATCGCTCAAACGGGACCAGCTCTCGGATGATTTATTTTTCGCACTTGTCATGATTTACGTCGACAGATTCATGAAGAAAAGGCGGCTGCCGGGTTTAATCTAGAAACAAAAGCAGTTATCCAACGCGGAGTGGTCAAGATGACAGGCTGGGCCATCAGGCCATACCAATATAGTCGTCACGATAAACAGAGGCGATTGGCATCAGACTTTTCACCTTTCAAGAAGGGACAGCTGGTTTATACAGATTATCATAACCGCGCCACGCACGCTAGTCTAATCGTTAAATTAAGGGTGCGGGATTTGATCGCGCCATGTGCGATTTTTTCGTCGTCCAGGAGATTTGGCCTGCGCCGTAAAAGTGCGAGCAGATGGTGGCGAGGGCGTGGAAAAGAGCTCTTTCTTCCTCCTCATCTCGCTCGTCCGGTCGCAGACAGCCCGCCCGGCCTACCCTGCGAACGCCGCCCTCACGAACAAGGCCATGCAGACGAGCGCGCTGGTAGCCCACACGCCCGTCCGTGCGAAGCTGGTGCTGGGCCTGGTGATGTTGATGTACAAGAAGGAGTAGACGACCCGCAGGGCGAGGAAGGCGCCGGCGTGGGCGGCCACCACGCCGGGATCGACGCCGGCCACCGTCGCCGAGAGCACGGCGGCCGCGAACACGGGCATGTTCTCCATGCCGTTCTTGTGGGCGGCCTCGGCGCGCTCGAAGCGGCCGAGCGTCTCGGCGGGGATCGTCTGTTTCATGGTGGACGCCCACTCGCCGCCACGCGGGTTGGCGTTGTTCCAGACGCCATTGTTGGCGGCTTTGATGACTCTGAGGGCGTAGACGTGCGGGACGAGGCTGATGAGCCAGTGCGCGGGGATTGCGAGCAAGGAGAGGTTCATGGCGGGGGGGGAGAGAGAGAGAGAGAGAGAGAGAGTGTGTGTGTGTGTGTGAGTGTGAGTGTGAGTGTGTGAGTGTGAGTGTGTGAGTGTGAGTGTGTGAGTGTGAGAGTGTGTGTCTTTTGAGGGTGCAAGTTCAGAGATGGACAAAGGTCCTCCTTGTAATTCCCTCAAATCTGGTTGCTGACAAACCCGCGCCTCGCCCGATTCCGGCTACTCCGTGCCAGGATCCTGCACGTAGCCGTTCAGCTGGAAAGCTGAACAGGTACTTTGGTCGGCCGCTTATCCTCCAGGACAGGGTCTTGTTAGACCTTGCTGCTGTCAGCTTGTTCAGATCCGTCTGCTTTGTATAAAACCCATCCAAGGGGCAAGTGTCGTCGGAATCCCGCAGTATCATGGCATAATATACGATCGTGGAAATCTCTGCCGCCAAAGGACAGAGAGCAGACATGATGGAGCTGAGATGCGAAACGCAGCCAGGGAAGACAAGCCACCGCATTCCAGTCGGTAATGTGTCAGAGACAGCGCGTGAACCTCAGTGCCAGTGTGCGTAGATAGGGTCTCGAAGTGGTATCCGTGGCTTAGGAAGAACCTGCAATAGCTTCTGGAATCAGTATATTTTCCCTAGTGTCTAAGCATATGACTGTTCTCATGGTAGGAAAAGTACTGCTCACGACGATACGACGGACAGTATGCCTCGCGAGTTCCTCGTGGGTATGAAAGATCACACGTCCGCAAAAAGACAGTCAGCCGCTTGGGAATGGTCAGGTTCGTCAGACATTAGCATAGCTCTCGGCGTCGGAGGAGACCACTCGCAGGCGCCGCCCAGCGCCCTTACCCAATGGTCGCCTGCGTGACTCACGCCTCCGTTCCGGCGATTGTATACGGTACGAGCATGTTTACTTTTGCTCGGTTTGCTTGTTTTCTTGAGTCTGATAACGCCATGGGGTGCGAAGGTTCGCCAAGAAGATCAGGGGGAGGAAAGGGCTGAGATGGTCGATGAGATGATTCGTCTGCAAAATGGCTGCGGGTGTAGGCGTGGTGAAAGTGACTCCTGAAGATATCGATCGGTCTGTGTTCACGATGGCGGAGCGTACAGGTAGGTATAGTATACGTATGAGCGCCATTGACCACCATGAGGTGTTTCATACGTGAGATGTTCCCACGTCAGGGAGTCAGTCAGCTGTGTGTACGGCCAGGTGAAAGTGAGGAGCTGAGTAGCGAGTAGCGAGTAGCGAGTAGCTGAGAATACGAAGCTGAGACTTGCTTGTTTGCGCGATTCAGTATTCTCTGCCCTTTATAACAGCGGATGCGCATCTATCCATCTCCCCTCCTTGCTCCTCCATCCCCCTTATTTCTCTTTCGCCTTTGGTTGCTCTGGATAGTCCTCTCTCTTGTGCCTCGCAAATGTCTTCTCAGGAGAACCTGGTCAGCCTTCTCGGCCGGATCCGAGCCGATGTCCACAGCCAGACGGGACGCATCGGCGCCAACGCAGCTTTCCTCGGCAAGCTGGGCCATACATATCTTGCAGATGGGCTCATTGACGATCGTACATACCTGGTAGGACCTCATACACGGGCATATATATGCCTGCGTTATAGATGAAACTGACCGGTTGCATCGACATAGTACGAGGACATCATCAGACTCGCGGCATCGCTCCCGAACGACTCGGAGCTTCGCAACGATCTCTCGTCGCAGTTCATCAAGACTCTCTGGAACAACCTCGAGCACCCTCCCATCTCGTACCTGGGTGACAAGTTCAAGTACCGCACAGCCGATGGCTCCTACAATGCGAGTCCACCCCTTCACTGAGTGAGTGCTTCAGCTAACACTGGCCAGAACATCATGTACCCTCAACTGGGAGCCGCCGGGAGCCCATACGCCCGCAGCGTGACGCCACGACACCAGCCGGGCCGGGCTCGTCCCGACCCGTCACTCATCTACGACAGTCAGCGATCCCCGTCTTGCTTCTTGTTCTTATCTGCCCAAGCGAACTCCTCCCCACTTCCTGTCTTGGAAGATGACTGACTGACTGACTGACTGACTGACTGACTGCCGTCTTCAAGGCCTTCTCAAACGCGACGGCCCCGCGCGCCCTCACCCATGCAAGGTCTCGTCGACGCTGTTCTACTTTGGCACCATCATCATCCACGACATTTTCCGCACCCGCAACGGCGACAGCAACATAGCGGCCTGCTCGTCGTATCTTGACCTCGCGCCCCTGTACGGCAACAACGAGGCCGAGCAGAAGCTTGTCCGCACGGGGCGGGACGGCCTGCTCAAGCCGGACGCCTTCTCCGAGATGCGGATCCTGGCGCAGCCGCCGGGAGTGGCGGCCCTGCTCATCACCTTCAACCGGTTCCACAACTGGGTTGTGGGCGAGCTTGCCACCATCAATGAAAACGGACGGTTTAATCCGGTGCCGGACGCCCATCCTGACCATGACAAGGAGTTCAACTATCGGGACAACGATCTGTTCCAGACTGGCAGACTGTAGGCTCCTTTTTAGCTGTCTAGCTGTCTCTCTCTCTCTCTCTCTCTCTCTCTCTCTCTCTCTCTCTCTCTCTCTCTGTCTCTCTGTCTCTCTCTCTCTCTCTCTCTCTCTGTCTCTCTCTCTCTCTCTCTCTCCCTCTCTCCCTCTCTCTCTCTCTCTCTCTGTCTCTCTCTCTCTATATATAAGCTATCTCATATATCTGACACCTCCAGCATCACCTGCGGGCTCTACGTCAACATCATCCTCAACGACTACCTCCGCACCATCCTCAACCTCAACGACAACCCGCTCGACTCGGACTGGCGCCTCGACCCACGCGACCACTTTACCAACGTCTTCGACCCCGAGGGCACGCCAAGCGGCATCGGGAACCAAGTGTCGGCCGAGTTCAACTTTGTGTACCGCTGGCACTCGTCCACGTCGGACCGCGACGAGGCCTGGCTCAACGACTTCATGACTCGCCAGGTCCTTGGCGAGGACGCGCCCGGTCTCGATGCGCTCACGCCAGCCGAGTTCCTGGCAAAGGTCGGCCAGTGGTTCGCCACCAAAGTGCCCCGTGACCCCGGCGAGCGCACGTTTGGGGGGCTCGAGAGGGGCCATGACGGCAGATTCAATGACGCCGACCTCGTCGCGTTGCTCAAGACGGCAACAGACACGACTGCGGGAGCGTTTGGGGCGAGGAACACGCCAACGGCGCTCAAGGCGATTGAGATTCTGGGCATCGAGCAGGGCAGGAGATGGGGGCTGGCAACGCTCAACGAGTTCCGGCAGTTTTTCAAGCTCAAGCCATTCGCCAAGTTCTGTACGCTTGTCCTTCCTCTTTCTTGTTCTTCTCCTCCTCCTAACATGCCCAGCCGAGATAAACTCCGACCACAGCGTAGCAGAGGCCCTCGAAGCCCTCTACGGCCATCCCGACAACATCGAGCTCTACCCGGGCCTCATGGCCGAGGAAGCCAAGCAGGTGTTTGCCCCCGGCTCCGGCCTGTGCCCTGGCTTCACCGTGTCCGAGGCCATACTCTCCGACGCCATGACGCTCGTGCGCGGCGACCGCTTCTACGCGCACGAGTATGGCCCGCAGTCCCTGACCAGCTTCGGCTACACGGCCGCCAGCTCCGACTTTGCCGTGGCCGGCGGCGGCGTCATCTACAAGCTCCTCATGCGCGCGTTCCCGGGGTGGTACCGCGCCAGCAGCGTGTACGCCCTGTACCCTTTCAACACGCCCGAAAAGACCAGAGAGAACCTCGCAAGGAAGAAGGACAGGCTGGTCCGCGAGCTGGACTATACGCCGCCCACGTTTGTGCCGCCTCCCGTGCCCGTCATCTCGTGGAAGGGCGTCGTGGCCCTGCTGCACGACCAGCAGCGCTTCAAGGTGCCGTGTAAGTCGGGGTCCTGCAGATGTTGTCGAGATGGCAGTTGGTGCTGGTGGTGCTCGTGCTGATATATTCTTCTCTCCCTCCCTCTCTCCCTCACTCTCTCCCAGGGGGTCCGCATACGTACGCACTCACAGGGCACGATTACATGCTGAGCGGCGACAAGCCGGCCAACGCTGCCCAGCGCGAATTCGTCAAGGAGAGGATGTACCGGCCACAGGATACGCTCCAGCAGGTCCGGGCTTTCTACGAGTCGCTGACCGAAGAGCTGGTCCGCAAGAACGCGCGCAAGCTGGGCCACAAGTACCAGATCGACATTGTCGAGTGAGCACTGACTGTCCCATCTCCAACCCGGTCTTGTTTCTCCCTTCCATCGAGTGCTGGGCTGACTGGCCTCTTCCAGGCTCGGCAACACCGTCCACGCCGCCTTTACGGGCGAGTTCTTCGGCATCCCTCTCCGGGCCGACGGCACGCCCTCCAGCGCCAAGACGTACACGGCCCTCGAGCTCTACGGCGTGCTGGCGCGGCTGTTCGAGTACGTCTTTCTCGACCTCGACACCACCAAGTCGTATGGCCGCCTTGCCACTGCCGCGCGCGAGACCAAGGAACTCGGCGACGTGGTGAGAGCGGTCGTGCAGTCGATAAAGGACTCGGAGGATGGCGGTCTCGTGAGCATGATTCGGAGCTTTTTCCTCGGGAGCGACCATTGCAGCCGCTTCACTGCTGCAGGAAGTGGCATGCTGAGCGGCTTCGGGAAGGACCTGATCAAGAGATTGATGGAAGAAGCCAAGGGCGGCGATATCGAGGAAGTGGTCTGGGCCATCATCCCCACGGCCGCCGCCGCGTGTGCCACGCAGGCTCAGGGTGTCAGTTGTTGTTCCGTTCTGCTCTGTTCTGTTCTGTTCTATTTTGCCCTCTCGGGGAAAAAAGAACTTGATGGCTGACATCGTCGTGCTTCTGCCCGTATTCAGTGGGCCCAACTCCTCGACATCTATCTCTCGGACGAGTACTCACACCACTGGCCGGCCATCGTCCGGCTCGCCCGCTCCGAGGACCCCGCATCGTTCGAGCTGCTCAAAAAATACGCGCTGGAGGGCTTCCGCCTCTTCCCCGCCGCGTCTGGGGTGCTCCGCGTCACCGCCTCGCCGAGCGCGGTGACCGTCCCTGGCGCCCCGCACCCGCTGCAGCCGGGATCCGTCGTCTTCGCCGACTTCATCACTGCAGGCCGCGACCCGGAGCGCTTCCCGGACCCGGAGCAGATCAAGCTCGACCGTCCCGACGACGCCTACATCCACCACGGCTGGGGGGCGCACTCGTGTCTTGGCAGGCCGATAGTCACCGAGGCTGGGGCGGCGATGCTGCGCGCGTTTGCGAGGCAGGCGAGAAACGTCACCAGAGCGCCGGGCGAGCAGGGCGAGATGAAGCGAAAGCTGGAGGGAGGCGCGTTTCCGGTTTTCCTGGCCGCAGACGGCAGCGAGTGGGAGAGCTTCCCGGTTTGTGAGTACTGCCTGCTGCTATGATGCATACATGCATGGCCAGATGCTGACATTATGTTGGGTGGTATCCAGCGAAAAAGGTGCTCTTTGATGGGTTTGGGGACGAGTCGTAGAAGGGCTCTTGTATGTGTTTGGAGACGAGTCGTAAGAGGGGCTCTTGGGAGTGGATAAATTCTAGATTGATTCAGCAAACGATCTTGTTATCTTGTAGACATAACCACACCTGGCCAGTCCTTGTTTGGGCTATGCCGTGTCCAGCACCACAACCTCGGCCTCCTCCTCGCCCACGCTCTCCACCGTCAGCACGTCGCCCCTGCGGACGCCTTGGACAAAGGCGCCATCCCCCTCTGCCAGCACGGCATCGTCCCTGCCGTCCAGCCTGATCCTCGCCTTGCCCCCGTGCGTCGTCATGCCAAGGTGCACAAACACCTTGCGCTCCTCGACCTCGGTGGCGCTGGTGCCGTCGTCGGCCTGGCCGCCTCCGACGGTCCAGCCGAACGTCTTGTGCGGGCCCACCAGGCCGGCGCCCATGACAAAGTCGGCGTGGATGGGGATGGTGCCCTCAACCACCGGCCTGGCCTCTTTCTCGTCTTGGCCCGAGGCGCCGGCCCCGCCTTGCAGGGGGGAGAGGATGCGCGCAAACCCCTGGCGCTTGGCCTCATCCGAGAAATGGCGCGTGTGGTATCTCGGCTCGAGCCCGCGCTTCCACGGCACGGCCCAGATCTGCAGAAAGTGCACCGTCTCGTCCTGGTGCTCGTTGAGCTCCGAGTGCGCGATGCCGCTGCCGCCTGTTGTGAACTGCACGTCCCCGCGCCGCATCCTGTAGAACTTGCCCTCGCCCCCGCCCTCGCCCTCAGCGCCCCTCGGCAGCATCGAGTCGCGGTGCGTCAGCTCGCCAGACATGACGTAGCTAAAGATCTCAAAGTCGCGGTGCTGATGGGTTGGGAACCCGGCCTGGGGGTGCACGCGGTCCTCGTTGAGCACGCGCAGCGACCCAAACGACTGGTAGGCGGGGTGGTACCAGTCGGCGAAGCTGAACGAGTGATATGTATTGAGCCAGCCGTGATCCGAGTGGCCTCGCGTTGCTGAGCGGTGCGGCCGGATCGTGGCGTGGGGGAGGGACTTGGCCAGCCTGGACATGGTGTAAATGAGGATGTGATTTATCTGACTAGAAGAGAATCTATCTGGAAGAGGTGAGCGTGTATCTGTATGGAAGAGGTGAGTGTATCTGTCTGCCTGGAAGAGGTGAGTGAGTTGTCTGTCAAGAAAGACGAGCAGAGATGGGGATATTAAGTAGTCCACATCTCTGGAGCTTGTGGATGGAACCATCCAGCATGGTTGACACAGATTTATAAAGATGTAGTAATAATGGTTGATTAGATATTACAATATCACGATTTGGGTTATACATTACAAAATGTTTATAATTACTATTATTATATTACAATTATTATTACGTGGGTGAGAAATCCACAAAACATGTGGGGATGATTTGTCACGTGATAAGCTTCCACGGATCACAGACAAGAAGATTACAGCTCTTTCCTCTTTCTGTATTACTTTACTAGAGATAGATACTTATTTCTGGCAGGTACGATCGGATGAAATCTCTGCGTCGACTCCGCTGAAAAATTTGATCAGATCATCACCAACGTCAGAGGCGACTCTATTGGCGTTGAGGGACCGAGATTGAATAGGCTCCACGAGATGATGTATCGAATTCGAAATAAGCCACCCGACGTTGCGAGTCCTCAGTCGTCCTGCCACCAAGTCACGTTCGGCCCCTTGCAGACAACTTTGCAAAAGTGCCACCTGCTGCGCGCTTCTCTCGATCCAGATCGGATCTCGCCCGCCTTGGTGGCATTGGCAATTGATTGCGACGATGTAATCGTGCAGAAGCCGAGACGCCCGGCCTGCGTCCATTCTTTACAACTTCCCGTTCCTGACTAGTAGGCTCTGCTGGCCCGCAATACGATAACACGCTTGGCCTGGACTATCGATTTCCTAGGGCCGCCCTAGACCTGACATGAGCTGAAGCCCATCAGCGCACCCCCACAGGCCATTGGAAAGTAAACATGCGAAACCGAACAAGAAAAACACCTCACCTTGGGAAATTTGCCAGCGTCTCCGAGACACGCACGGCTGCCTATTCAGCACCCGAAGGAGAAAGGATGGGACGGGATAAGATGGGCCACACTCAGAACCCTTTTCACCTTTTGGTGCCCCCTGGGCTAAACGAGCCGGCCGTCCTAGTACACAATACGACCCACGATCCCCCAACCTATGAACCTCGTCTAGACCTCGTCTAGCGAGTTCCGTTACCTGCACCCGGAGCCAATGACATTGCGTCAACTGGACGTGCCAGCCGCTGGGGTGTGCGTGGCGTCGTGACCACGAGCTTGCCGAATACCATACCCCCATCAGGTACCGTATCTCTGGCGCGCGAGTGAGCGGCCGGCGGACGGGAAACAGCCCCGGCCCAACCGATCAACGTGGATGGCGCGCCTTTCCTGCTAAAATTGGTGGAGGTGGAGGTGATCCCGGTCTGACATGTACCGGACTCTGGTCCCATCATCCATCATGCTAACACAGGCAGGAAAAACAACAACACTAGGCGAGACGGTGCAGGTGCAGGGTGCTGCAGCACCTGAAGCCATCCCCGGAAAGCTGGGGCAGACCACCATGTCGGTTATACCAGCCTGCTACGCTACCCACCCTTTGAACCCAGCTTCTGAACCCAGCTTTTAATCCAGCTTTTAAACCCGGCTCCCGCCCACCCATCTTGTCTTGTCCTCATCATTCTTTTCTCGAGAAACGTCTGAGATCCCGTCGTTTCCTCTTTGCAGCACTTGGAGTGTTTGCGTCCTTTCGTTGTCCACTGCTCCCCTGTGCCGTACCTTGGCCCCAAATAACCCGTTCGCTATACATATCTTTACTCACTCACCATACCTGATTTGAATAATATTACGATAATACCATGGCCAAGAAGGCTTCCATCCTGGCCGGCCTTGCCGCCGGGCCAGCGCTCGCCGCTGCTGTCGGTGATCTCAACCTCTTTTGGGTAATATCCTCTGGCTCCTTGACGTTATATATATATATATATGCCCATGCTAACGTGGTCACCAGGGTCAACACGGAAGTGACCGGTTGAGCACGTACTGTGACGTCCCTGGCGTCTCGTCCGTGACCATGGCGTTCATCAACCGGACCCCAGATGCCGAGACCGGCATCCCGTCCACCAACTTCGCCGACCACTGCCCCGATGGCCGTGCCTACGTCACGCCTGACGGCAAGTCAACCGGCCTTCTCGTCGGCTGCGAGATGATGAAGCAGGACATTGCATACTGCCAGGACAAGGGTGTAAAGATGCTTATCAGCGTCGGCGGCCCAATCTCCGGACACGACGCCTTTGCCCTCGGGGATGAGGCCGCCGGCGCCGACTTCGCTACCTGGCTCGTCAACGCCTTTGGCACTCTTGGATCCACCACTGCCAACGTGCCACGTCCTTTCGACCGCATCGGCTCTCCGCCGACCGTTCTCGATGGTTTCGACATTGCTGCCGAGACCATGTTCGCCCGCCAGGGCCCCTGGGTGGCCTTTGTCAACACCCTCCGCAGCTACATGCCCAAGGCCATCATCACCCGCTCTCCTCAGTGCCTCGCCCTGTCCCAGGGCCCCCGCATGACCGACGTGGTCGCCGATGCCAGGTTCGACGCCCTCAACGTTCGCTTCTTCAACAACCCCGCTTGCGATGCCGTCCGGCCCAGTGAGGACGAGCCTTTCAACTACAACGAGTGGGCCGCCGCTCTCCGAGGCACTGCTTCGGCCGATGCCAAAATCAACATTGGCCTTCCCGCCTCTGAGATCTCGGCCAACAGGG
>JAOYNU010142173.1:0-22590 GCA_026745395.1 Tympanopsis confertula | reverse complement strand
ATAAAGGGGAAGAGAGAGTTTGATGCCGAGACTACAGGGTTCGAGAGTTGGCCTGCTTAAATGTACTAGTATACTTCACTGATATAAACAACACGACGTAAATTACTCAGCTCGGCGGCCCAGAAGGCCGAGCGCTTGCTAAGCTATGTTTGAGTCTCTTGTGTTTTAAATCGGCGCTTTTTGAGCGTCAGGTATTAGCACAAACACGGAGGATGCAACCAACCCGGCTCGATCTCAGGATATTGATTGGTTCTCTATCAACAGCACAAACAGCACAAACAACGATACAAACAGACCTCCTTCATTTTGGAATAGGGATTAATAATTACGAAGAATAGCGAACTTTGGACTGGGGTGCATGGCAAAATTCTCTAGGTCTCCCTTGTCTTTTGATGCATTTTAACTTAACGCGGATCGGACTAGCTGTGCGTGTTATATTTCTTCATTGTAGCATTTTTAATATATTTTTATTATCTACCTATTGTGTTGGTGACGATTCCGTCACGTAGATGAAGGCTTAGCTCTAATGCATAAGTAGTGAGGGTGGCAGAACGATGCCATCGATACAAAAGCTCCAACATAGGCCTTTCTTGAAACTCCACAACCAGTCTATCCAGCAATGACCTAGGTCCGATTAAGAGGAACAATCAATACAGACCTTCAGACTCGTTCGTTGCCCAGAGAATACTTAGTGCCGCATTAGTCAAACGATTCGGCACCGCGACAATTATACCCGACGTATTCATAATCAACAGGAGCGGGGGCCTCTTAGATGATTTATAATAACTTCTATTTAGTATAAGGAAAACTGTCGCTAAATTGCCACATAATAAGTTCCGTCATGTAGATAAGACATAGCTTCTTGCCAGTCGTTGCGAACACAAACCGACCAGACGGTTTGACTCTTACCCAACGCGCTTCGGAGGGAAGCAATTATTTGGAACTAGCAAGGGGGACTTTCAAACCCCGGAGCTTGGTTTTTAGTCTCACTGCCAACTTGAGCGAATGATATTTGTCTCTATGTTCTTAAGTAGTCGTGCCAAGCTATGTACACTCTTTTCGTTGAGATGATTCAACGATTTATAGTTTGATCCAGCGGCCCATCCATTTCTCGTTCAATTCCTTAGCCTCATCCACCAAGCCCAACTCCAGAAGCAGTTGAACAGATCCACGCACAGATGAGTGCAAAGAAGAGCTCACCCAAGCATGAGTTGGGGCAGTATGTTCTCCAATGAAGATCGTGTTATGCTCCGTCTTATGGTAGGCCGGGATATAGAGCTTATGCTGTTCGACATCAGGTCTGCACCAGGCAGTCGCAGTATGTTTATCTTGAAGCCAACATAGGCGCTCGTAGTCACCGGTGTACAGATCTCTAGCCTGTTCGCCATGCAGTGAGACTATGGAGTCAAGCACAGTCTGAACATGTTCTTCGTCAGAGAAGCTCACGAAGCGATCGCTCCAACCTCCTCCACGGTAGTGCATAATAAGACCAGGGCGCGATTCGTTCAAACCGTACACAGGATAGTACAATGCACCGACTGGATCGCTGGGTGGCTTGGAGTATCCACCGAAAATGGGACGCTCGCCCTTCTCCCAGAAACGCTCGGAGAAAAGCAGAGCGACTTTGCAGGCAGACTTGAAGCGAACTCCGGCTTCACTGATTGCACGTCCCAGTACCGAGGAGAAATTTGGCAGGTCCATGAAGCGGGTCATAGTGAATGGTACTGCCATGATTGTGTAGTCGTATTCCTTTGACTCGAATGTTCGGTTAGTGACACTCGGATACCACGACAAACGAGAGCGCGTCGTTCCATTTGGTCCTTGAACAGACTCCAGCTTCCGAATTTGTCGGTTGAGAATGAGCTTGTCTTTGACATGAGGCATGAAAGCTTCGGATAGTCGACTGAAGCCCCCGTCGATACAAAGCCAATGAGTTTCGCCAATGGAATCAGCGCTACCATCCAGACCAAGATTGGAGTTGTGATGAAGCTCATCCCAAAATACATCGTAGTCTGAGTCAGTCCAGATCTGATCTGTCACATTCTCGCTGGCTTTGAAAGCATGGCGCATCATGGCCTGCTCGCTCCAGTCATCCAGTCCTTCATCCATAGCAATCTTATGAGCTTGCCATACATTCTTCTGAATCGATTTGAGGGTTTTCGGATCTTTCAAAATCTTATCCATCTTATCTTGGGTATCCTCATATTCCGCACTAGTCATGGACGGCGGATCCTTCAAACTTGGATCGGCCTCGATTTCTCCACGCGTTGGAATGCGACCATCTGGGTGTCGACCGGTGCCCTGAGCAATGAGCTCATTTGGGTGATGCTGAACCCAAGGAATAAAGTCAATTTTCCAGCGAGAGTCGTTCTTGTTCATGTTGTTCAGAATCTCAGCCATCTGGAAGGTGAGCTGATGATCGGTGTACAGAAGAGTCTCATTGTCCTCCTTGTAGGTGACGGAATGTGGAAGTCGCATTGGGCCCATCTCTGCCCATTCTTGAGTATCAGCCATGTATTTGGTTCTGAATCGCCCTCCAACGCGGTCGCTGGCTTCGATGATTTCCCAATTATGGATGCCAACGCTTTCGAGCATCAGAGCGGTAGCAAGGCCTGATATTCCACCTCCAACAATCGCGACCGAAGTATTCTTGGACGAGGGTCCAGACGCGACACCTCCGCTGGTACCTGTTTTTTGCTTGACAGAAGCTACTCCGTCAAACCAAGTTCCAAGAGAGTCGAAGTCTTTCAGGAGGGGATGATCCATTTCGGCCATAGATCTTTTTTGGACATTTCGTTGTAGATGAACAGGCTTGCTTTTGCCGAGAACTTGACCCAATGTCCCATTACGATTCTCGCCATATACAAAAATGCAGTTTTCAGATTGGGCATCGCTGGGAACTGCCCATGCTAGGCGTTGTGGAGGTTGTTCTTCGATAGCATAACGACCGATGATGGTTTTCGCGTTCGACTCATTGGGGTCAAGACACGAGTCATAAATAGCTTTAATGGCTCGCGGTGATTCTCCTTGCCAATTCAGGTGGACATTAGCCAGCTCACCGAGGCGAATGGCGTCGGAGGTGGTAATATCAACGACAGGTTCCGGCGACCGGCCAGGTACAGCTTGGACCTGGCCCAGCAGCAGAGCCGCGACTGTGGACAGAATTAAGCGGCTCATTGGAATAGATAAGAAATATGACGCTCAACCAAAAGCCAGGCCGACTACACTGGCTATATACTGTAGATTGTTTTATACTTTGAGGACCCTTAGAGGTGCCAAGAATGCGATGGCGATCGACACGGTCTTGCCGCTCGAAAATTACCATTCAAGAGAATTCTCATTAATTTCTAGCACCTTCAGAGTCCTTCCAGTGGGGTTTATGCTTCTTCTCCGAATACGGAGAGTACCCTTTGCGCAGCCAAGCCAGGCTTGTCAATCACTATCCCACTTGTATCCCGTACTAGATCTCATAGTAAAGAATTTTGCGGACCACTCACACATCCACCATGGCCTCTGAGTGTCTAAAAATCAAATCATTGATAGCTAGGCAAGCCTTTCTTCTAATGCATCCAGAATAATTGATATTTCTCGCCTAGCCATATAGATGTACGTCGCAGACTGCCGCACACTCGGCGACCCCCTTGGGACCGAGTGGGGCTCTTCTAAAGCACGGGCATGCTGTTTTGACGGGCTGCAGCGATCGTCAGGGTATTCTGTGAAGAGTGCATGATGAGTGGAGATATTTTTACGAGAAATTTTCTTTCCCAGGGTCCTTGCGAAAATCGAAGTTCCCCCACCTTCAACTTTCGAATGCATTTAGATGAAATGCGGAGTCGATACGATCCATTTATCTCTTATGCAAAACTTTCTACGCCGCAACATAATTTCCTATCCTGCTATGCTAGCTCGACTCAGTCTTTAGGAGAACCCTGATGTGCTTTTTGGGTAGGTATTGAGGGGTCCAAGAAGTTTGCATTGACATTGCATCAAGTGTGTCAATTATGCCACTTAAAAGGTGTGTATGGTTTTGGTCTACTCTTGTCAGATTTGCAATTTCCTCTCCCGGAGAATGAGGATATGTGGCGTATTATAGGGACGACGGGCCTTGCTACTCAAGTTGCTGAGCGCTCGGTGCCATACAGTTATGAGTGCAGTGAAAGAAATTGGATCCCCAGAGCCTCGGTGTTACTGCAACCAACCTGATAGGAGCTAGTTCAATTGGCTGTAAGGTAGTGATAGACTTCATTCATTAATTTACAGAAGAAGTCAAATTAGATTATAGCAAGCTTAGTTTGATATTGTTTTGAGTAACATGTACTTCCTTGAGCTATTAAAAATAGAAACTTAAGACCAAAGAATATTTAGGCGCTGGAGACCAGTCTTGGGTTTCGGCTCGGGTTCAGGATTTCGCTGATATTGTTCGATGAAGGGTCGAATGGGTACCTCCTCGAGAGGGATGATACGTGTCTTCATCCAGATTTTGTAACCACCGTACACAATGATGATGAATGGCAGGTTGAAATAATTTGAGATGAAGTCCTGGGTGCTCCATTGCCCATGGATGAACGTCGTAAACCCTCCCGTGAAGAAAAGTAAAATGAAGACAGCCAATGCAATCCATGAAGTATAAGGCTGCAGCGGAGCGGCCCATGGAAGCTCTGCGTGACGGTCGATACCTTGCTTCTTGCATGCATACTGGAAGCGTAGGTATACAATAAGGATGCAAATGAAGTTCACTAGAGTGGAGATTGAGACCACATTTTGCAGCCACGAAAACACGGTACTTGCAGAGTGGGACAGCGTCATATATCCCAAGGACATGAAGACACCGTAAAGAGCAACGGCAACGTATGGAATTCCGAATCGACTAATTCGAGTGAAGATAGCAGGCGCATGACCCTGCTTTGCCATTCCATAGAGAATGCGGGATCCGCCCAGCATGTTCGAGTTTCCGGAAGACCAAGCTGAAGTAAGAACAACAGCATTGATAATTGAGGGCACTGCTTTGATGCCTGCATTGCGTGCAGCGATGACGAAGGGCGATTGAGCTGCCGTTCCAGACGAGCTAAGGAGATCAGGGTCGGTGGATGGTACCACAAGGCCAACCATGAAAATAGTCAGAACGTAGAAAAGCAAGATGCGGATGAAAATTCGTCTAGCTGCCATGGGAATGGCTCGGCGGGGTGACCTGGTTTCGGCTGCAGCGATAGTGATATTCTCTATACCCGAATAGGCGTAAAGGGCATTGTTGAAAGCGGACCAGAATCCTAAAACCCGGCCCCAGGACCCGTCGATGGACAGGTATTGCACAAATGGACCGTACGGACTCTTCCAGTATGAGAATCCAATGGCCTTATGATTGGGTCCTCCACCACATGTAATGACGAGGGCCATAATATTGATGCCAATGACAAGCATGATCTTCAATATAGAGAACCCGAATTCGAGCTCGCCATAGACCCTGACGAATAGGAGAGCCGTGATAATCATAAAAAGACCGAATATGGTTATCCAGACTGCATTGTTGATCGTCACCCAGAATTCCACAATGACAGCAGCCGCAACGATCTCTGATGGGATCGACACAATGTAAGAGTACACCTGATTCCAGCCATTGGCGAAAGCAAGCGCAGGATCACAGAAAATTTCCGTGTAACGTATGACTCCACCATTGAGAGGCACCAGCGCCCCCATCTCTCCGACCCCAAACACGACGGTTGAAGTCAACAATCCCATGATCGTGTAGGCAAGGAATGCCCCTAAGGGCCCAGCAGTCGCGATGGCTTTGCCTGAGCTCAGAAACAGACCTGTACCAACGGTGCCCGCAAGGGCAATCATTTGGATATGCCTCTGATGAAGGCCTTGCCTGAAGGCATGAATTTCCTCCAATTGGCCGGCAGCATTCTCCACATCCGCGTCGTTTGGCAGCTCAAAATCGTGTGTTGAAAGTTTCTTTGCCGAGGGGACCTTGGGAGACACACCGTCTTGTGGCACGCTACTTGTTGGAACAAGCATGGTCGCAAATGTCAGATATTTGGTATTGCTGTAAAGGCAAACTCAAACAGAAAAAAGCCCAGCGATGAGAACTCAGGCGAGGGCCTTCCCTATGAGTTTCATGGCTTCCCACTTCTTATGCAAGTACATAGTGACCCCATCTTGTGCGCCAATCACATCCGAGCCCAGATGGATTATCCAGAAATATTTGGCTATAGAAACCTTGTCGTTGGCTGATCAACGGACCCAGAGCTGGTCGTATTAAGATTAGTGTCCGCGCGAGACGCGAAAAATAACCCGGTGGAAGTATAAAGAGCCGGCATGCCCTAACTGCTTCCCACGAAGTTTTGATCTGATATCTGGTTATCGCTCGGAATGGGGGTTCCACATCAGGAAATGCCGGTCCGGCCGCCGGTTTGGCAGGCGATAAGGGCCCGAAGTGGTCAGATGCCATCCCGAGTGCATGCCGGACACCGCCAGATGGCTTCGGCGTTACTCAGGCCCAGTTCTCAACTGCTATAAAGCCATGGATTTGAGAGGGTTCTCTTCTTCACGACTCCGAAAATCTGCTTGAAATGCCTCACTCAAATGTTTCAACGGCGCCGACAGCTGGGACTCCGGGACGTGTTCCCGTCGATGCGCCCTTAGAGTCCTTCTGGCAGACTAAACGAGACGAGCTTCATGACCATCGATCAACAGAGACATTGCCGGAGCACAGCGATGTGGTGATTATCGGTGCTGGATACGCAGGCGTTGGTACGGCGTATCATCTTGTCAAAGACTATCCCGATGCCGACCGGTCGGTGACGATTCTTGAAGCTCGGGGTGCGTGTTCTGGCGCAACCGGGCGGAATGGCGGTCACGCGAGACCCGATTTATATGGCCACATTCCAAAGTACATCGGTCGGGCTGGGCCCCGTGCTGGTGCAGAAATTGCTGAATTTGAAATTTCCAATCTTCGTGCTTTGAAGAAAATCATTCGCGATGAAAAGATCGATTGCGACTTTACACTGGCGCGATCGGTTGATGTTTGGTGCAACGAGGAAGCTGCCCAGAAAGCAAAGGCTGTCTATGATGAAATGGTAGCAGAGGACTTTGAGTACATGGAGGATGTAGCCTTCTATACAGGCGATAAAGTTGAAGGAGTACGTCAATCTTTCTTTCGATATCATATCCATGGATGAGACGAGTACTCACAGTACAAACAGATCTGCGGAGTCAAAGGCGCAAAGGCCTGTGCAAGCTTTACCGCTGGAACGATGTTCCCCTATAAATTTATTATGCATTTAGTGCGTTTGATTCTTGACGCTGGTGTTAATTTGCAAACGCATACTCTTGTCACATCCGTTGAGCCCGACTCGAACGGTGGATACACTGTCTCCACTCCCAGGGGACGAATGCATGCCGACAAAGTCGTTTTCGCGAACAATGCATACGTATCAAGCATTTTGCCCCAATATGAAAAGAACATCGTCCCAGCAAAGGGAATTTGCTCTCGCATCACGGTCCCCGAAGGATCAACGCCTCCGCTACTCAACAACTCATACATCCACCGAACAGCAGACAACACTCTATCCTATCTCATTCCAAGGGCTGATGGAAGCATTGTTGTGGGCGGAGCAGCAGCTGTTTTCCGCAACCACGAAGACCAGTGGTACGGTAATGTTGATGATAGCACTCTGATCGAATCTGCAAAGGACTACTACGATGGCTACATGCAACGCACATTCCGTGGATGGGAAGACACGGGCGCGGAGGTGAATCAGATATGGAGTGGAGTTATGGGCTATTCTTATGACTCTAATCCTCACATCGGCACTGTCCCCGGATCATCGGACCAGTTCATTCTTGCTGGCTTCAATGGTCATGGTATGCCGGTCATCTGGCTCTCCTCGCAAGAGCTGGCCAAGATGATCACCTTGGGCACCCCTTTTGAGAAGACGAGTATGCCTCGGCTCTTCCAAACCAGTCAGTTCAGAATTGACCGTGCTTTGAATGGAAAAGAAGAAGATGGAGATATTCTTGGCGGAGGCAAAGCTCTTGCAACTCAGCCCTAATTGAGATACGTGCCCAGTGCTGTAAAAATGAATGCGAAAGGAATGCTTAGCCTTGTCTTCGTATGAGAAATGTGTAAATATTTGTTGAGTCGGTGGTTTGTATACAAATTCCAGTAGCTTTAGGACGTAGCTAATAGTACTGCTTTATTCAATATTTGACGGACGGTAGGATATTATGTGTACTTGCCGCTGCACAAAATGAGATTTCTATTGCTTGCTCGGGGCTTTTCGCATGATCGTCGTCGTCGTTTCAGCAAAAGCATCACGCCCTGCTGATACCAAGAGAGTTACAATTTAACGAAGAATTAAGAAATGCGGAATTTCTGGCCCCAGGACACGTAAACATGCGCGCTACTTCCCATGTTGCCTTACTCGTAACCGTACTCGTTGCAGCTTTAGCCGCTAGTTATAGGACAGCATAGTATATTTCCGAAGTCTCGACTAAATACACCAATGAAATAAATACATCAACATGAGTCACTAAGGATTCTATCGCAATTCGTACATGGAAAATATTATCCTCGTCTCAGTGAGTATCAAACACCTGTGTACGGCCCCGCCGGGATTCGGGGTTCGGATCTCCGCCTATGTTGCCCATCAACCTTTTCGAGTCATCCATCCTTCCTCTCTCCTACCAAGAAAGAACGAAACAATTGATTGAGATATCTTGAAGATCTCTCTTTCTGCTATCTATATAAAGTACACAGGGCTCCCACTTCAGCTCCCACTTCATCTCCTCTCCCCTCATCATTCATCCAGTTCATCTCTTGACAGTGATCACTCCTTTCTTCTCTGGTCGCTGAGCTCTGCTCTAATTAAGAATACGATGGCGCAAACAAACCCACAGGTTCTCGTCAGCGAGAAAACATTCTCCAACTACAACAAAGAGCAGGGCGATGCTTATGCTAAGGGGCGGCCCGACTATCACCCCGCCTTCTACAAAAACATCATTGATGACCACACCGCGACTGGTGGCCAGCTCGACACCATCGTTGATCTGGGATGCGGGCCTGGCAATGTCGCTCGCGCATTGAGCCCTCATTTTGCCCATGCTTTCGGATTCGACCCTTCCGAAGGAATGATTGCAACGGCTTGCTCTAAGGGTGGTCTCACGTCTACCTCTGAGCCGATTCGCTTCGAGATATCTTCGGCTGAAGATCTTGGTACTAGTCTCTCGCCCCCTGTGCAGGATGGTAGCGTCGATTTGATCACCGCCGGGAACGCTGCCCATTGGTTCAACATGCAAGAGTTTTGGCAGACGGCCGCCCGTGTCTTGAAGCCTAACGGCAGTGTGATTTTCTGGGCTAATGGCAAGACAAGACTCCATCCTTCTGTGCCTAATGCCGCTGCCATCGATCAAGCTATGGATGATTTGGAAGAAGAATACTTGAAGCCTTATTTTGCCGAGGGAAATATGATGACGCGTGATCGCTATCAGGGTCTCCAGCTACCGTGGACTATTGATTCACCTCAGTCTGGCTTCGATGAGAGCACTTTCGTTCGCAAAGAATGGTCGCCCCCAGAGGATATCAATGATCTTCCTCAGATTAGCTTGGATGCTCTGGAGAAAATCATAGCTACGATGAGTCCAGCTACTCGGTGGCGCGAAGCTCACCCTGAGACCTCGGGTACTGAACAAGATGTCGTCAAGATCTATCGCAGAACCGTTGAGCGACTTCTGCATGAAGCTGGCGTGGAACCCGGAAAGGAGGTAATCACCGGAGCCCCTCAGCTAGCGGTTGTGATTGTCAAGAAACAGTCCAGTTGATTTGGCTCATGGACAAGGACTACAGTAGATCACATTGGTCGTGTAAATAATGATGTGACCCAGAATACTAGACAGTTTTAGACAATTTGAAATGTTCGGATTCGATTCATAAGTTCGAGAGACTGACGAACCCCAAATCGTTCGTATTTCGTGGATTACCTCCGACCACCCTCCACATTGGGGGCGCAAAATGAAAGCTCAGCATCAGCCACAGCCACAGTACACGTCTTTGCGCAGGCCCACCTAGGGTTTGTTTCAGATATGGCTATCGATCAATCAAATTCATTTGCAAAGACATAACAAGACGAACCAATCATGCGTTGCCCGTTCCTCGAAAATTCGAGGCTAGCACATTGCTTGTTGCCCCCATCCTTATACTCTGATTGGCCGGTTCGGGTTTTTGACGTCATGTCTACTTTTTTTAGACCAAACTACAGTATGGAAGCGATGGATTAGGAATGGCGTGTAAGATAATGCTTATACTGTAGAGGGGGCCAGGGCACTTAGAGGGGAGTTTGAAAGTGGAAAACGGTTGTTCTTAAATGAGGTTGCGTCCTGTTTCTGGCGTGCTTCTCCTGGTCCCGTTGGCCATCAAGCAGAGTGCGAGTACCTGAAAACTACGATATTTTCCATTCAGTAAGGCCAATCACTTAAAATTTCGTGACTAAAGCTGACAAGAATGTTGTTTTAGAAATGGGTACTTCGGCACAATACTCCCTCTACGTCTTCGTTATTATCCTCGGCTGTGTCATTAGCGTCGTTGTCGGTTATGCCATCCACTCCATGGCGACAAATGGGTTCGCCGACCAGGAAGATTATCGTGATATTGGAGAAGATCAACGAGCGTACATGAGAGAGGTTCGAGAACGGAATTTCAACGCATTACTCTACGAAAGCCGAAGCAAGCATTGATACCGAACACTCTTGTTCAAAGGACCTAGGCCGGCGTCGCGGGCTACTTGCATGGGAAAGGACTATAACATGGTGGAATCCACTCTAGGTTGGAGTAAGGGGCGTTCTTTGGGAAATTTATCAAAGTGAATTATGCATATACTTGGGGCTTGGGGCATGCGCGAACGATATTTTGCAAGATTGGGAGCTGCTGTTGTCTCCGGCACCTGGGCATGGAGCCAGTGATGTTGACGATCAACCACGAGACAATGCACGCCTGGGTTATGTTTCGATTGTTGAAAGCATGCAACAGGAGAAATGGGAATTGTCGTGGAGTATCCATCTGATGCACTTCTTATCATTGAGGTTTTGTGGTTAGCGAGTGGGTGCACATGACGAGACAACCAAGCGGCTATGCCAGAAACGTGCAAGAAGAAGTTCAAGACCAGTTAAGAAATACTTCCTACTAGGAGAATTATTCATGTGAATGCACAATATATGGGAGATTCGTAATTATAATAAACTTTTGAGGTTCGTTACTCTTTTTTAGTTGTTTAGACATGCTCTCGAACATCTCGTCGGGAGCCAACACTATCGCCATCTACAGCCGTCTGAGTAACCTCGAATGTGCGATGAATGCCGACTTCCATCCGTGGTGGCATCGGTGGAGTCGAGTTTCCCTCCGTTAATCCCTCCTCACTGCTGCCGATGCCCGAAGATATGGTCCAGTCACTCCCTCTCCTCCTTTGACTCTCAATATTTGTTACAACCACGGCCAGCTTATCAGGACGTAGATCACCATGATTTGCCACGTCGATTGATCCTAATGGTACGGCATGCTGTCCGGTGTTTCCAAGACGGCGCGAGGTGGATCTTCGAGGGAAGCCAGAGTAATCACTGTCAGAGCGAGAACCGAGCCAGTGACGGAGGAGAGGTCGGAGAGTCGCCAGACTACCGGCAGTAATTCCGAGTGCCGCTTCGATGTTGGACCAGATTGCAATCTGGAAAGTAGCATCTGGACAATCGTTAGCTGAAATGCAACCCAAAAATATCAGGCTTCTAGATAGATCATACAGAGGAAGTCGGGTTCTGCAAAAGTCTTCACGAACGGGATTCGAACAATGACAGCTGACGAGGCGCTATTTCTTGATTAGTTTTGTCCTGGTCGTGTGGATTAGGAAACATACACGCAAGCCATGCCCAGAATGCCGATGACAGCCATCTTAGCTTCCTTCTTCATGTGTAGCTTGTGAACAATGAAGATTGGCAAAATGCCAACAGTGAAATCACATGCCGCGGCAAATGCACTGTAGACGTATGTCATAGTTATGATGATGTTGATGCTGATGCAATAACCCTCAATCGTGGGGTCTTGGGCGGTCCGGTTCCAGAAGTAGGAAACAGGCTTGCACTGTAGTAGCATCAAGAAGAAAAATACCAGGCCAGCTAGTACTGTCAGAATCATGACAATGTACAAGAGCACGATATGAGTTCTTTTGACTGTAATTCGCATCAAGAAAATGCAAATGGAGATCTTGGCACTGATAGACGCGAAGCAGTACGCAATTTCACAAAACCACCAATACTGCAAGCTATTAGATGCTAGTCTTAACAACTAAATGCGGAAGATTTCATACCTCCATTGCGGTCACTCGATCAGCAGGTTCAAGGTTTATGAATTTCCGCCCGGTACCGTAGAGAGTTCCACCAATCATACACGCACAGAACATAACATAGAATAGCTAAGAAAGTCAGCTTGCTGCGTAGAAGAGTGTCTGTAGAGGGGGGTCATTACCGCTGCAACAACCATAGCGCCATCATCCCATCCAAAGCCCTTGACGACCTTCCCACGGACATAGCATCGCAACATTACCGAGATGCATGCTATGGGCATAAACACAGCGGCCACGGTTTTGACCGCTAGGGCCCTCTGATCCTCGTCGGTCATCCTTATGGCGACAGACTCAAGACACAACCCAAAAATTATGTGGGGAGGCCATGTTTAAGAAGATTTTGTTCCAGAAAAAACTGGCAGGCGGACGCCGAAGATCCGATTCACCAGTGACTTCAGGGGCGGCTCTAGCGTGGCATGGACCCAGCTCGAACGCAAACAACTAATCATAATCGAGCGGAATAATATGGCACACAGCGTGAACAGCCGTGGGGGGTCCACTTTCGACACTTGCAATATTTGGCGACAGGGATCTAGGCGGGGTCGATTGCCGTGTGATTGGGTCCATAGGAAATAAAAACACGAGCCATTCTTTGCGTGGCAAGAGGGTCTGCCATCTGCCGAGGGTGACTTTCTCAGATGGCGAGGAACATTAAGCTAAAGTCCTCGTTAAACCGAGTTTGGCTCGATTTTCGGTTCGGCTCCACTGCGGGCCGGGCTGTTCCCAAACTAGCAGGAGGGCCGTTCGCTGCGACGTTCAAGAGGACGCCAGCGGCAGTTAGGTTTGCCTCGTCTTTTATTTAACTTTTATTTGGCTTTTGGCGTTGACAGGATGTTCTAAGAGTAAGCCGACTAATCAAGGAGTTTCATGGAAAACTTAAATGCAGGAACCAACTTTTAGACTTCCTCGCTTGCTTTTGACAGATTTGACAGCGAGACTCGAGACGTTTTCGAATGCCTTGAACTTGGGGATATGCACCCGAGTTCTCCCCTCGCGAACGGCACGTTTCACCTGAGACACGTTGTCGATCTAAGCCCAATTGAACCCCGGCTTCAGGAGACCGCGGATGTGGCGTGCCCTAGCCCTACTACAATGAAATTGTCTACACGTGAATTCTCCACCGGCAAAAGGCCAAAGCACGGCCCGGCTGTCTCTGTAACGATGCTTCAAGAAGTACGACGTGGCTATGTTTACTAGCAGCTTCCAAGAAAATAGTATAGATCCGCTTTTGACGCCTAATGCCTCGCGGAGGTCGTCACTTTGTCCGTCTCTCGACCCTTGGCTCGGACACATTACTAAAGCTACATTTGATGTAATAGAAAAGGCCGTGAAATGAATACCATATAGGGGTTTACTTCCGCGATACTTCTATTCCGCAAATTCTGCTGCAGTCAATTAGGTCGCCGCCCCGTCGACATCCCGGGGAAGGCGCGACATCTTTCTGAATCGTTTAAAGTTTTATAACGATTCAGACCCATGGGTAACAGATTCTACATCTCGCCCCGAACCGAGATCAGTGTTCAGGATCAACAGACTGCGAGACACGTACCTTTACCCACCCCCTACTTCTTGTAGATCATCGGACCCTCGATCGTCTATAGGCGAATGAGTCAAGCCATGTGATTCCACAGCATCCCGGGGCGGTTCGGTGCATCCCGGTTACCCTTCACATCTGAAACATTGTGAAGATCTCTCCCAGTGTACGGAGTACGGCTGAGCTGTTTCGAATGCTGCGGTGAAGTGTTGGTTAATGATTCATGTACGTCTATGGAGCTGATCCGCAGATTAGAGCTTGAAATTCGCTAGTGGGGACGACATCGGCCATTGGGGCTAGAACTACTGCCTCTGGGTAAACTGGCAAAGTGTCAAAATGACTTTTCTCCACTTCATTTTCGGTTTCTCCTCGTGGGAATTAAACACATGTTCATTGGGAATGCACGGTACTTTCACCCTTCCTTTAACTACTGCAGTATATATGGGCCTCCGATTTGCATAGCATTTGAACAACCTTCCAAGGTTGTTATCACGGAGAAGGAGCGGGAAAAAAAATGTAAATTTTCAGCGGCTCTTGCTCAATTTTGATCCCGCATACGCTAGAACAGTAGCTGTTTGAAATTTCATGGTGCTTCCAAGGTTCATTGTGGGAGCCATTGGGTTAGTGATCTTTGTCGCCCAGGCAATTTCAATCTCGTGTAAACCAATCCCACAAGAGAGCAACATTGACGACAGATCATGGATTCGATTGACGTTCTGAATTTGGTCATTGTGCGGCTTCACTTCGACTAGCAATCCTTTTCAATCAGGATTAGTCCACGAGAGATGCACATATGACAGTGAAAGCTCCAAAGGCGTTCGAATAAAATCAGTCTAGAAGTCCCGAACTTGAGAGAAAAATTGAAGAAGATAGCCCTGAAGACCTCCCGAGGTCGGGATGAAGGACACATGTGCAAGAGAGATGCAGGATCTGGAGAGCTATATATCGGCAGCTGATGAAGATCTCAGCCTGGATATCTCTACCAGCCTCCTGCGTGTATTCAGTACTTCGAGCTCTGCACCCTCTTGTCTCCTCTATCAACCATCACCTTCTTGCCCTCTCAATCTCACCATTTCGCCTATGGCTCGATACGGCCGTATCATCATGAGTAGCAAGGCGATGAGTCCCTGTAGGAGATCTCCGCCATCAATATACGAGCTTGGTCGTCGCGTCTTCATGAGGTAGCTGCCAGTTTCTGTCTGTCAGTTGCTTAGTTGTGTAGAGACCCCTGGCGCATTGTACTTAATCGTGCGGAATTTTATCCGTCAGTAATATAACTAAAGACCCGATACTAATTCCCGCATCTGGGCACTTCGGATAGTGACATCCTAGTACCTGAAAATCTTCGAGAGCCCAGAAGTCCAGGCACCTCATACCTTGAAGATGCAGTCAGTACGATTTTTCCAGTTGGCAAATCGCTTGCATCCATGGATGATTTTGTGGGAAATTCTCCAGCATTCGATTCCATCCCTTTGAATTCAATGCCTGATGGAAGTCTTGGAAATTGGAACTTCGAGGTTCTCGATTTTTCCGGTCCTCGTGGCTAAAGGCTATATGTTGCGAGTTTCGAGGCTTCTTTTGAATCTGCTGCATGGCTCGCTCTTATATCCTAAGCTTTGTACAAGTCAACACACATACCTGTACACTCTCTCTTGTACCTTGCATATTGATCTCAACATCATAGTTTTCGTGGAAACCACCAATTCGACTGGTCTTCTGATGTCTGGAACCAACCCCTTCCGTTCGCTTGCTCTGCCAAGACAATTCAAAAATCCGATGGCTTTCGAGCAACCGACACACTCGGTATATCAAAGCTCATATCATCTTGGACTTTGAGGGCGTGATGGCAGAATGAGGGTTAAGAGCAGGATCGGTTGTAAAATTGAGGCTCATGAAGTACCGGTGAGCGACGCAACAGCTGTAGCCGACGTGTTCACGCCTTGATCAAAACGATCACAATTGGCTTTTGCCACCTGTACTAGCGGAGTGAAAGAACAAGGCTAGCTAATTATAACGAGGGTCAGAACATCAAAAGGTGAAGCGAGCAATATTCGCACATCCCTGTTGAGAATCAGACTTCGGGTGGTAGACATTGATGCACTACGGTCCGTGGCGTGCGTGGCCCTGGTACGTGTTCAACCAGAGACATACACATCTTCAACAAATATCGTTTCGTCAATATCCGTCAGGTAACAAAGTCAATTATCATTCATCCTAAAGAGTTCTAGCCAGGACGCAGCTCGGCACTTCATTTTATCAATCTCGGCCGAGATATCCGGATTGGGAAGACCGAGCCGAGTTTCATCTTCAGAAGACCCAGTTTACCACTTGATATACCGTGATCTACAGCCACTAGACGCGTGGCTTTCATTGAATTCGGACTATGTATACTATTTGGTGGGTGATAGGCATCTAAGCGGGTCAGACCACTCTAATTCTTCAGGCTTCATACTGGTTTCATGACTGCCGTTGCCTTCGTGTGCTTGCCGTTCATCTCAGCACAAGAAAGTTTGTGCCTTTTCGAGGGCAAATTTCTCCTATTCAAACGGAAATTTTTTTCATCCTTGTGATTTTGTCAACATTTTGCGTGTCATTCAGAAGTATGTCCCCAGCAACAAGCTTAAGTCTTGAAGCCGGTGGAGTACCACCGGCTCCACTCCGGGGAACTGTGCAGCCTCAGTCCATCTTGCGTACGTCAGGAGAGGCAGTGGGCCCTTAAAGCTATTTTGGTAGGTTTTCAATAAGAATCTAGCTTGGCTAGTTTCATTCCACCCAGGTACACAAATCGGCCGGTGCGCCCTACAAATTTCGAAAGCACACTTGTATGCACTCTACCTTCGTTATAAAGCATCAAGCTACAACAAATTAAGCATTGTCGATCGTTATGGCTTCATTTGCCACAAAGGCTGCGGCCCTCTTGGCTTTAGGGGCAGGCCTTGCTGAGGCCCAGCTCTGGGACAAAGTCATTCAAACCTCGCTGGGTCCTGTCCAGGGCTACAAGTATTTCAACGAGTCGACTCTTGAGAAATTCTTCGATGTCTCCGAATCCAACGTTACAGCCTATCTGGGCATTCCCTTCGCTGCGGACACTGGTTACCAGAACCGATGGAAGGCTCCTCAACCTCGCACGCCATGGAATGAGACGCTCCACGCTACTGAATGGGGCTACGCCTGTCCCACTCCGTCTTCCACCAATATCAGTGAAGATTGCCTTAACCTCAATCTTTGGACTAATGCAGGCTCAGCTAATGCCAAGCTTCCTGTTATGGTTTGGAACCAAGGGTCTGATGAGACGAGCAACACAGCTTGGTGGTATGGTGGAGGCATGGCCCTCAAGGATGTGATTCTGATTACTTTCAACCGCCGCGACGATGCCTTCGGTTATCTCGCTCACCCTGAACTCAATGCTGAGGGCCTCCGAACTACTGGACACAACACTTCCGGAAACTATGGTATCTTGGATCAACTGGAGGTACTCAAGTGGGTGAAGAAAAACATTGCCCAGTTCGGCGGCGACCCTGATCGGGTCACTGTTGCTGGTCAATCCTTTGGCTCTTCTCAAGTCTACCATGCGGTTAACAGCCCTCTGTTCACGGGCTACTTCCATGGTGGTATCTCTGAGTCTGGTATCAGATTCCCTCAGGATACACTTCTCGCTGGTCTCGCTACATCTTACGTCAACATGTCTACTGCTATCGAGCACGGCAAGAACTATACCACCCTCCACAATGCGTCCAGCATCGCAGAGCTACGAACAAAGTCCATGGATGAGCTTTTGATTGGTTCATCTGACCGTGTCGACGGCGAGTACATTTGGTGGGTGACTGCGCTCTCTGCAGGCTACCCTCTCATCTTCAAGCCCGTCCTCGACGACTACGTTCTACCCAAGAAGTATATGCAGACTCTGATTGACGGTCCCGCAAATGATGTCCCAGTGATCACTGGTAACACCAAGGATGAGTCTGGCGCCGCTCTTAACACAGACTACACTGTTAAGGAATACAGACGCTACTGCTCGCTTAAGTACGGAGACCTCGCCAGCCGCTACTTCCGCCTCTACCCAGACCACGGCAACGAGACAATTGCCAGCAGAGCTTGGAATGCTGCAGCTCGGGACACCTCTCTCATCGGCTCTTGGGCCTATGCCAAAGATTGGTACAAGTCTGCGACAGCCAACTTCTACACTTACTACTGGACGCATGCTCCCCCAGGTCAGGACATGGGTGCTTTCCATCAGTCAGAGATCATGTATGCGCTGAATGCTCTGTACGCCAATGCGGATGACTACCCTTTCACCAAAAAGGACTATGAGATTCAAGAAAAGATGTCGGCCTACTGGGCGAACTTCGCGAAGACCCTCGACCCCAACTCCGGCGGCTCTTACAGTGGAAAGGCCTCTTTGCCAGAATGGACTCCTAATGATGCCAACGGCACACAGGTGGTTATGGAGCTTGGTAACTACTTTGGAAATGTGCCTATTGCTAAGCCTGCTCAGGTGGAGCTCATCATGGACTACTTCTCCGAGCAGTACACGTACTAAGGTGCATTCTCTGCAGCTCTCGCAGAAGGGTCTAAGGGTTTTGGAATGATGATTCCGTTCAAGATTCCAAGATTTGCTCTACTATTTCAGCATATTCAAGTTTCGCACGAGTCTCTGCGTGATGTCATTGTACGATATAAGCCCTGAGACATGCACATATGATGTCTCTATTCAAATTCTTATCTAGCGTGGAACCCTGGATGCATGGTCAACATCTCAGCAACCATCCACGAGATCCGATTTAAATCCAACACTCTTTAACTTGATCAATTAATTGTCTCATTTCAGCCATCCACTCATCCCAGTACTCTGGTAACATCATAATCAGCGACGCACGCCGCAAATAGTCTGAGTAACAAGCAAAAAAGAACCCCCTAACGCCCCAGCCCAATCATCCCCCCAACTTAACCCGATATGTAAGACACACATCGCACCAATCAAGCTCATCTCGGCCACAGGGCAGATCACCAACTCATACATCATTTTGCTTCTCGACCCCACCAATCTTCCCGATTCGAGTGTAGGGCGGATGTGCACGTAGCCCGGAATGGCTAGAGATGAGCGTCTCACAGCATCCTTCGCTGCTGCATGCACCCTCTCTAGCTCTTCATGTGAGTTCCTCAAGGTCTGGCTATTTCTTTATCTGTGCCCTTGCCCCGCTAGTCTATCTCTTTTTCTTTCAATCTTCCACAAAGCCCCAGCCAGTCGGTATATTATAAATAGCTCTCAAGCTCAAAGACCTCGATCGAGATTATCGGAGGCGATCTACGATCTCCTCAGCCGTCAATACCCAATCATCCTTATACCGCACCTTGCGCCCCGCATAACTATCTGCATTCCGGTCCGCTCGCTAGACCTATCCATTCCGAAGCTGCAGTAAGCCTGAATCTGGGTTTCGAGGGCAAGAAGCCTGGGTTTCTCAAATTTGGACTTGTGCGCATTACTACGCGAGAACCTTAATTATCGGGGAATATGCCTTCACCAGACAAACTTGTTCAGACAACTGCTCCGACACGAGTCCCGGAATCTCCATCACGGGGAAACAAGTTCCTGCAATCTATCCGCAAATTCTTCAGATCGGATTCGGCATACGACGATGATGCCGTGGAGGGCTGGGTTGGAGTTCGCAAAGGCAGAGGTAGATGCCGGACTGTTGGGGAGGTGCACTGAGGGCGAGACAGAAGGGGTCCGGGGGATTTCAGGCACGGGCTTGAGGGGATGAGGGTTCACAGGGGATGAAATTCAGTTTGCGATGCTGTCGACTACAGTGCGGGCGCGTTCTCGGTTCATTTTGCAAGCCGATATAGGAATAACAGATCCTTGTCAAATAAGATACAGTGGTATTCATGCAATCCTGATTGGAATATGGAATTCATAGTATGGTATAGATACATAGGCGAGTAGAGACATCGCTCTGATGTTGTACAAGTACAAATACAAAGATCCTCGACCGCCTCTTGGCGCAGTCAGAGGAACAAAACGCTTAAAAGCACATAAGAAACAAGGTGGTTATCGAAATCTCCAAACCTACGCCACCACGCGTGTAGGGATCTTAGAGATACCACGCTTGCGGCCCTGGTGAGGCACACCATACCGGCGTCCAGGAGCTTTGGCGCTACGGCCATCAGCGCCAGTAGTCTGCTTGCTGAACTCAACGTTCTGGAAGCGGAAGTCGAAGCGTCCACCCTCAGGCTCGATGTGTCTGAGGTTAGCCTCGCGGTAACGCTCTTTCTTCTCGCGGGCGGTCTGCTCGATTTCCTCACGACGGGCTACACGCTTTGCGTTGCGCTCGTGAACCTCGCGACGCTCGTTGGGGAGTGCCATGCGGTCCATTTCCATCTTCACGAGGTGTGGGTGGGGGATACGTGCGTCGGCGGGGAGAAGGACTGACTGGGCGTTGTCGCCCTTGCCGACCATCTCGATCGCGCCTGGTACCCTCTCGATGACAGCTTCAGCGAGGTCGGAGGGGTGGGCAATTGCGTCCCGCTTCTCGTGCTCTAGTGCTGGGGCGGCGGAGAAGACGCGGCCTGCGTCGACACGGGTGAAGGCGCGAGACTCAGGGACGGGGTAGAAAATTTGAGGGCCGGCAGCGGGGTGAGCTGGGAGGTCGTTAATATGTTCGTGCCATGGCTGGCGCTCGCCTTTGTTGGCGAGAGGGGTGACTGGAAGCATTTCATGGACAGCGCGAGCATAAGGCAGAGCTAGAAGTTTACCCTTGAGAACATGTCAGCGGTTGTCTTTGCATGAACAGCAGATCATGAATAATGTGATTGGAAACATATCAGTGAAAAGGGAGTTTTAACCAGTCAAGCTTGAGCCTGTGTCTTCAAGACTAATCGATTTTTTTGGTGTCTCATCATATGCGTTTGGGGTTTAAAAGGGTAATATGGGGTAATAGTTCTTACCTGTGCCTTTTGCCTGTTCTCCAATTCTACTAATCGCACCACTGCTGCAATACGCTTCATCTCGACACCAAGCTCCGCACTGACAGCACGCACACTCTTCTTCATATCCACGACCCGCGTATAGATTTCATTCCGGAGGTCCTCACTGAGAACGCTCTCACTGACGTAGCTCTCGTTATTGGGGAATGGCTTCGGGGGGCCGCCCTCCGTCGAACGAGCCAAGTAGTTTGTCGCGCCTGGAGTGTGGTTCTTGTAAGCAGCACCTGTAGTGCCGAGCCATGCAAACATCTCACGACGAAGCTTGGTCTGGGGAGCCGCTGAGGCCGAAAATTGACGGGAGAAAGATTGTGATGATGAACATGAAGGAGAGGATGTGAGGTAGGGGAGGAGAGAGTCGGTCACGCGCCGGCTCTGTACCCGGGGTGGCATTTTGGCGAATTAGGCCCTCTGGCGGAGAGATAAAAAAATCAGATCTCAGATAATATTTGGAAAATGAACAATTGAGAATTCGCAAAAGCAGCGGCTTCCGAAAGCCAGTGCTGCAATTGGTTGGCCTTGTAGGAGAATAGGAGTGTTTGGCAGGAAAGAAATTTGCCGGCGGGTAGACTCGTGTCCTCACGTGACTTCGAGTAGCCCAGTTCTATCACTCCACATCATTGCTCACCTAGGATGTTGGTCAATTTTTTGTTTGCACGTTCCCTGTTGATTTGAATTCAGTGGTAATTAAATTTTATTAATTTCAAGACTGTCAGAACGTGTTCTCAATTATGAAAATAGATTGGCAAGATCATGCATCAATCACACTAGTAAACAAGACAGAAAATAACCTGGGAAGAAGCTTCGCTAATACAATCGTGTATTTCGTGTATCTTACATTTTGAGCCAGTATACAATTAAAAGAATGCAATACACAAATTTGCAATACAAAATCCCAGCTGGGAAAATGCTCGAAAGACAGTGCCAGCAACATCAATCCGAAAGCCCAGTCCAAAACACATCAACAAAGTTCCGATCCAATAACCCTAAAAGCCATGGATATTCAATCCTCTTTTCCACCGCCATATATTGGAGAAAGCAATTAAACTCCGCAGATGATACGTGTGCGATCCGATCAAGACCCTCCCGAATGCAATACAGGGAATATCCATGGATTAAGAGAAAAAGGCCAAAGGAAAAGTCACATAAGAGCCCTTCTTTGTTACCTGCGTGGAAAGGATATAATGGTGCGAGAGAGGAAAAATAAACAAAATAGCAAAATCCATTCCGGTTCACGCGTGAAGATGCATAATAAACAGACGATAGCGGGATTCAGAGAAATAACTGGATGGAATAGGGGAATCACGGTCAAATAGAGACACTGCACATACTTCATTGCCAAGGCATACATCTAATAAGACGCACCTGTGACGAGAAACTGCACAGGCGAAGGACACAAATCATAAGGCAGACCCAGAAAGCAAGCAACACAAGGGTATGAGGGTGGTGATGATAACGCAAATGGTCGACAAGAAACGCGCTAGGAGAGCGCCGCACACCGACCAGGATAAGAGTACAAAGCTGGAAAATGACCTGTAATGCAATCCTTCCCAAGGGGAAACATAATAAGGAATGTGAAGGAAGAGCGCCCGAGTCCCCATGCAAAATAAAAATAAACAATTGACAGCCAAAGCACGTGTAAAGGGATTAAAAGCAGGGGAGCAAAGCGAGTCCCGAATCAATAAAGAATAT
>JAOYNU010141952.1:0-22679 GCA_026745395.1 Tympanopsis confertula | reverse complement strand
ACGATACCCCGGAATTAACTAACCTTCTATATACTCTTAACCGACTACTAAGATATTAATCTAGTAATCGTAGCCGTCCCGAGAGGCTTAAAAGGTATAAAAATAATTATTTTTATAAGGAAACCCCTATACGAAACCTATAGAATAAAACCTATATTCGGAAATATCGAAAATAGTATAAATCCCTATAATCCTCTACTTTCGGCTATACTTAGTCCTACTAATCGAACTATAGCGAAATTAGTAAATAACGCCGGCTAGCCGACGAGTTAAAAAAGCGGATTAGTATTAAGTTTAGATAAGTACGCCCCGGGGACTATAGTTAAAGTAAGCCTAGAGGAGATCGTTATAATACTTAAGTAAAATATCGAGGAAAATAATAAACGTTTCGAGGTTATAAATATAGCTATTATTAATAACCGGCGCTAAATTAATTAACTATATAAAAGTATAGAAAAATAATACGGTATTATAATATAGTAATTAGGTATTTCTATTTAGGACTAAAAGGAGATATAGAAGTTTTTCCGCTAATTTACTTATTAGGCTAAAACCGGCGAGTAAGAAGAAGATAATAATACTATAGAAATAGGCGAACTATTATATAGCGGAGGAGGCTAATACTTACCTAGAAGAATACCGATCGGGTTATAAAGTAACTAATATAGAAGAGGAAAGAGTATATTTTCCTAATTTAAATTATATTAACCCCTACTATTTACCCTTATTAGAAACTATACCCGCTATAAAAAGGAGTACGAGGAGGCCGAAGTTATACCCCTTATTCCTCCCCTAGACGAGGAAGAAGAAGAATACGATATAGGTAAAAGCAGTCTACGAGAAGAGGATAGTACTTTAGACTTTTATATATCGCTATATAATAGATTTAAAGTACTAACTATAAACGGTATCGATCTTGTACTATAAGTAAAAGCTACTTAGACTTATCTAATTAGTTACGACGACCTCGATAACTATAAAGTACGATCTTATAACACTAAGAATAAGTCGAACTAACTAGAGAGTTAGAAACTAAGTACTAGAAATAACCCTAAAATTCTTAATAAAATAAAAGCTATTTAGAACGAGTTATAGAATACTCTAGTACTATACTTAACGTAGTTAAACCGTATTCTTCCGTTATTATAGAACGACTTTAAAGTAATATTAGTATTTATCGAGAATACTCGAGCCCTTTAGCCTATAACCGTAGAGGCTATCCTTATACGCCTAAAGGTATTTGGTAGTTTAGAATAGCCTTTTATTATATTTTTAACTATTAAACTATCCGAATACGAGTCGTATAAATCTTTTAGTTATAGATTAAAGGAGGTTTTTTACGACTTTTTAGAATATAAATAGGTAGTACTAAGTATATGATATATACTTTAGAATACTACGAACTAGTACTTACCGTATACTTAAGCTTTAGTAAAGAACTAAAAAATTATAAACCCTAGGAAACTAGTAGAGATCCTAATCGAGGAAACCCGATCCGTAGCGTATTACGGTATCGAAGATATTATTTATAGTAAACTATTAGTATCCGTAACCTTTACCGGTAAAATAGTACCTTATTTAGAACTAGAAGTCTAACCGGTAAAAAGCGGCGAACCTACTAAGACTATATATCGCTAGCTAAAACTACTAGAGGTATTAGATTTAATAATATTACTAATAGTTATCGCTAATAACCCCTCTAGTATTTATACTATAATTAATACCGTAGAAAGTAATTATTTTAAATACGGAAAAACCGGATATTAGGCTAAGGATTACTAGAAGTTCGAAAATAACTACGATAGCTTAAGATAACGTAATCGCGATAGCGGCGTAATTAGCTTTAAATCTAATAGTATATTAAGTAGTATACGAGTAGCCTAGAAATTAGTAGACTACTTACGTAGAGGACGATTGCGTAGATCCTTATCTTTCGCTTATAGACCTCGTTTTAATAATAAAACTAATAGTAAAAAGCCTATTCTAATAGGACGTAGATAGGGATATAGCCGAAGCTATAGCTATACCTATAACGCCTATAAGGAAGTAGAAGAAGATAGCTATAGCGAAGATAACTTTAACGAGGTTTTAGATAAAGAGGCTAATACCGTATACTAGGACTTACTAGAAGAGTAAATATATTATAATTTCGAGGAGGAATATAAGGATACCTATTACTATAACTACTAGGGTAGCGAGTCGACCTATTTAGTAGTTATAGGCGATAAGTATTAAACTACCGAAGTTAGAGAAAGAGAACTAAGAGAGGGCTATAGAACTAAATACTATATATTTAAAACTATAGTAATAGTTAATAATATAGAAAAAGAGATTATACTAGTAACTATATTCTAGGATTATAGTACTACGGCTTCTTAGATAGAAGAGTTATTAGTAAGGCGAATAGGTATAATATACCCTCTAAGGAAACCCGCCACGATAAAAGGCGTAGGGGGAATAGGCCTATTAATCGGCTTTAATACTACGATTCGTTTCCGTTTCGCGACTAATTACGATAGTAAGACTAACCTAATAATTATATCTTTAGGCGTAGTTCTAGACGGTATATTCCTAGGTTAAATTATACTCGGTTAGATAGTATTTTATAAAATCGGATTTATAAGTATAGTTAATAAGTAAATAAGGCTAGAAATAATTACCGGAAGCCCTGTATTAAAAAAAATCGTAAGATCTATATTATATACGGTATACGAGGTCTTTATAGTAATAGAAGGACTAATAAGTAATAATAGCGATACCTTATTAAATACGAAACGCTAAAGACTAATTAATATACTAATTAAGTAATACCTAATCTTATTTAGAGAAAAGCTCGTCGATAAGACTAA
This sequence comes from Tympanopsis confertula, assembly GCA_026745395.1. Taxonomy (NCBI): domain Eukaryota; kingdom Fungi; phylum Ascomycota; class Sordariomycetes; order Coronophorales; family Scortechiniaceae; genus Tympanopsis; species Tympanopsis confertula. Next base: position 19,830 of record JAOYNU010141952.1, on the reverse strand, counting down.
TCTCTAACTAAAGCTATTATTAGTATACTACGTAATCGATATAGGCGATAATAAGCCTATTAAATTACTATTACGACGTTATTTACTACTATAAGTCTAAGTAATAAAGGACTTTATAAAGAAAGTAGTTAGTAAAGGCGTAATACGAAAAAGTAAAGTACTATAGTTATTACTAGTACTTCTAATACCGAAAAAGGGTATATTAGCTACCGGAAGTACGATATAGAGATTCTACGTAGATTACTACGCGCTTAACGCAATTACGAAGAAAAACGCTTATCTATTACTAAATATAAATAATTAAATCTAGCGTACCGCCGGCTACCGATATTACGTTTTTATCGACCTCGAGAACGGCTTCTAGTATATTAGAGTAGTAGAAGATAATATCGAGAAGACTACTTTTAGTACTCTATTCGGCTTTTACGAGTATCTACGTATACCGTTTAGTTTAGCTAATATACTAGTAACCTTCTAAGCCCTAATTAACGAAGTTTTCGAACCTTTTATAGAGTAGCTAGTAGGTATAATCGATAATACTTATATATAGGTAGATATAATACCTTAACTATTCTAATAAGTCTCTTTAGTATTAGTAAAACTAGAAGAGTACGGTTTTATACTAAATAAGAAGAAGTACTACTAGTTTATAACGGAAGGCCGTTTCCTCAGTTTTATTATTAATAGGTACGGTAGGAGAATCGACCCGGTTAAAATCGAAGCTATTCTTAAACGGTTAGCGCTAGAAATACCTACGGAAGTAAGGAGTTTTCTTAATACCGTTAGTTATTTAAGAAGCTATATTTACTAGTTCGCTCTCTACGCCGTACCCTTATATACCCTAATAGGTAATATATACTAAAGAATAGTAAAGTAGTACTTACGGAAGAATAGACCGTAGTATAGTAAAACCTTCGCGATACTATAGTAAAGGCGCCGCTACTAAAAAAGTACGATTAGATACTACTAGTAGTTCTAGAGACCGACTCTTCTATAACCTATACTAGTATTATTCTACTTTAACCTTATCCTATAACTAATATATACTAGCCGGGAGGCCTAAATATAATCCTATATCTAGTCGCCTATATAAGTTATAAGCTTACGGATACCTAATTACAATACTCGTTATAAGAAAGAGAACTACTTACCGTTATACTATCCTTACGGTAATAGCGATATTAGTTAGAAGGCGCGGATATTACTATTATTACGGACTATAATAGTCTAAAGCTAATTCGTATAAAAGCCGACTAGCTAAATAGGATTCTACGTTTTCTAGATACTATTAAATACTACGGCGTAAGAATAGTATATCGGAAAGGTAAGGTAAACGTACTTAAGGACTAGCTTTCTAGACCCCTAAAACGAGACTCGCTACTAGTATATCCTATTAAAGATATCGCCGACGACCCTAATTAAACCGAACCTATAGCGGAACTATAGACCGAATTAGATCCGCCTATACTTACGGACTTTAATTAGCTTAATTTAATAGCGATCTTCGAATACTTATACTAGTAAGTATAGCTTCTATATAATTTACTATAAGTATAGGTAAAGAGGAACTTTTTAACGTACGATAGTATACTCTACCGCTTAAATAGTAGAGTCCTAAAGAGAGTACCGGATAAAGTAGATCTCGTAGAAATTACTACTCGTATATACGTAGATTAGGGCTACGTATTAGTAGGAGGAACTATATATTACTTTAATACCAAATACTAGTATCTAGAAGCTATATTAGCCGTATAAGAGGCTATTTGTATATACTAGTAGTATTAATTAATAAAGAAACCGATAATTTTACTATAAAGCCTACGGCCTATCCCTCTACCTCCGCCTCTAGTACGATAGGCTATTAATTTTATAGGTCCTATTAGTAGATTAAATATACTAAATTATATAGAATATATAATAGGCTAGGGTATAGTATACTTTATAAATAATATACTTTCTTCTATAGTTATAAACTTCTTAAATTAATTAAATACGCGATATAGGCTAATCCGCGAATTAGTTAGCGATAATACTAGAAGCTTTATATCTAAAGAAACTATAGCCTAGCTAAAGTAGTACGGTATTAAACTAATTAAAACTACGCCGTACTACCTATATACGAACGGCTATATAGAACGCTTTAATAGCGAAATTAAGAAGGTCTTAATACGGATAATTAGCGATAAGATATCTACTAGTACCTACGGCGAACCTAGCTATATAATCTATAACTTTTTAGAATATTCTCTCTTTATCTATAATAAGAGGATAAATATAACTAGATATACGCCCTATTACTTTATATTCGGCGTAGTACTATATAACCTAAATAACTAGTTAACGCTATACTTAAGAGAACTTACCTTAGAAGAAGAAGTATAAACTACTAACGAATTAGTAAAGTATAGGGAATATACTTGTCAGGGCACGGAGATACCGTGGCTGGTACTATAGTGAAGGAACAGGTTAGTAGGTTATATGACTATATATCACGTAACGTGCGTAGGACTAGAAGCTTATCTTCTAGCCTACTAGTATAATATAACTTAGAATAATTAATACTCTTTATATATAATAATATACCTATAAGTAAAACCTTATATAGTAGTACCGTATCGTTACGATTAATTCTATTATTTCTAATAATTTAATAAAATCGATAATCCCTTATAGTTTTTATTTTATATTAAACGTAAATCGGAATAAATACTAGCGTAAAAAAATTACTAACTAATAAATAATCGTATAAATCGTATAATTTTATAATACTATAGCTAGCTAAAAAACGTAGATAAGTATAGAATAATTACTAATAATTAATAATCCGCTATAGAGAATAACGAGATCTTAGTTACTATAACCCTAAATATCGCCTTTATAGTAATTAAGATTATAGTCGGCTAATTACGTAATAGCTTTCTTCGAACTCGATATACGTAGATAACCTTAGAGTCGTATACTACTACCTAGAGAACTTAGACTACTTATAAACTTAGTTAGGACTTAGATCTATTCTATATAAATAATTAATAACTTAAGAATTAAATTTAAATCTATTAATACTCCCCGATTAGATTTATAAAATTCTATCGAGTTATTAAAAATACTATTTATATTAATACGAATACTAGTTCTATCTACTCCTATACTATTATACCGAAGGAAATATTTATAGATCTAGTCTCCTAGATAGCGCGTTAATTTATTTATCGAACTAACTACCTAGTTACCGTATATACTAAGCTAAACTATACTTCCCGGGCCTAAATCGCGTTCGACTAACTTACTATCTACCCCGATAGTGCCAAGCCACCCCGAAAGAAGGCTATAAGGTGGCTGCTATTAAAGTCTTACGATACCTTAAGCAGATAATAACGATTAGTATCCGGTACCGCCCGGACTTCGAACTAGCGACCGGTAATAACTTCGGGTTATACGGATACTATAACGCTAACTTCGGGGTATCCGATAGATATAGCGTTAAGGGATATAGGTTTATAATAGCTAGAGGTTTAATCTACTAGAGATTATATAAACTAATAGTCGTCGCTAGATCTACTAGAGAAACTAAATACCTATTACTATTTAAAGCTATACGAGAAGTAATTTAAATATATAACTTTCTTAAAGTACTTAGCTATAAGTTACTAGGACCGATACTTATTAATATAGACTTAATAGCTATAAAAGTATTAATCTAGAACTTAAAATTTAATACTAGAATATATTATATTAGTAATTATAATTATTATATTTAGTATAATTATAATAATAGTACTATTAATATCTACTATATCCCTAATAAATAGTAGGTAGCCGACTTCTTAATAAAAGTTATAGTAAAAGATAAGTTTATATATTATCGGGACCTTTTTAGGATAGAATTAATTAAAACCCTTATTAAAAGTTTAACTACGATCTTCGAATAGAAAAAGAAGGATATAGTATAAATAACGATTATTAGTATATATTAAAAGGGAGTATTAGGGTACGGAGATACTATAGCTAGTACTATAGTAAAGGAATAGGTTAGTAGGTTATATAACTATATATTACGTAACGTACGTAGGGCTAGAAGCTTATCTTTTAGCCTATTAGCATAATATAACTTAGAATAATTAACGCTCTTTATACATAATAACACACCTATAAGTGAAACCTCATAATACTCTATACTGCGATCGAGATACTTCTACTACTTTAAAGGCTTCGCGTAATACTATCCGGGTATATCTATAGGAAAAGAAGGCTTTTACTAGGACCTACGAATATAGCGATTAGGTCCTACGTATACGAGAACGCGTAAATAAATAAGAACCCTTCTACGATAGTCCGTAGACGATTAAATAAGTATATAATGGAAATACCTATAATTTAGCCTCTCCTAGTAGTACTCGCTTAAAAAGATAGTATAATAGATCTATACTATTTCCGGCCTATATTCGCGATAGTTACCCGGTATAAAGCCTCTAGTATACTAGTAAACGCCTACTATAAGAAGATCGGAAGAGGATTAGTAAAGAAGCAAGCGTAGAAGTTATAGGTAATATCGAAATACTACGGGAGAAGAGTTCGTAATAATTATAGGACTAATTATCTAGCGAAAAGGGTAGTTTATATATTCTACGACGGAGAAGACTCTATATAGTACGTAACTATATATAACTATAAGCGTTTATAGGGCTAGGGTATCGTAGTTAGGCTACGATACCCCGGAATTAACTAACCTTCTATATACTCTTAACCGACTACTAAGATATTAATCTAGTAATCGTAGCCGTCCCGAGAGGCTCAGAAGGCACAACCTTACGGTCTTTCTAGTAAATCTCTTTTAGGGGTTAGATCGAGAAAAGATAATCTACTTATAGACCTATTAATTATCTTAATTAAGTTAGATCTTATTTAATTTATATTTAATCTCGGATTAATCTCTATCTATTTCGTCGTATTTTCTTTCATATATTAGTTCGTTTCCTTTTTCTTTAAGTTAAATTAGACGAATTATAAGTAAATTATTAAAGACTATTTATTAGTCTTATACGGGGGTAACTAATTTAGTTATAGATTTCCTTAAAGAAAAGAGGTCTTTCCTTCTTTATAGATTAATTAAAAATCCTTATTTAGAACTTTCGCCTAATTAAATTTTAATAGTTATAGATTTTTCGTTAATTTCGTAGATCTACGAAAGAGGTTACTTTAACTATATTTCTTCTCTTTTTCTAATATCTTAAGAGGTTATTAATTTTCCGGATACTTTTTTTATTTCTCTAGTACCTTTGATTTATTTAATTACCTTATTAATAATCTCGATAAGGTCCTCTAGTATTCTAGCCTTCTAGTTATATAGTAGTTTTCTAATAATACGTTTTACTTTTTAATATATCTCGTTTAATTCTATTATACTATTTAAATACTTTACTAAAATATATAAATCCCTCGGTTTTAAATATCTAATTAGTAGCGGGAACTTATTCGGTTAAATAATAGTTTTTCTAATTAGATAATATATTCTTACTACTATATATATTATTTAATTTATATTATAGATAAATCGGTACTCTATCTTCTTATATTAAGCCGTCTACCTTTAGTAGTAGATTGACTCTTATTAGATATTTTTTAGGTATTAAATATCTTATTTTATTAATTTATATTAATAATTATTCTAATATTCTAATTCTCTATACTTATAATTAGATTAGGCTTAAGTATAGCTTTTATAACCGGTTAGCTTATATATTTTTAAATCGACTTATATACTAGTTTTTTTTAAAAAAATTATCTAGTAAAAAAAAAGTATATTATCGAGGTAAACCTTTTCGTATAAGTTGATTAATTAAAAGATTAGCTAGATCGGTCTTTAATAGTAGTTATTATTTACTATATAGAATTACTAATTTTATTTCTAATATAGTATATAGTTAAAACTCGTTATAGTAGCAAAAGGGTATACTATACCTTAGATCATATAAAGATTCAGTTAGATCGTATAAAAGCTAGTCGGGGTAGTCGAATTTAAGGGATTATTTTTACTTAGAATAGTTTAAGTACTACTACTACTTATTACCGGTCTCGTCTCGATTAATCTACTTATTAGTATAATTATTCCGCTATAGGTACTATTTATATAGTAAAAGTAAGTTATTTTTTTATTTTCTACCTAGTCTACGTAATAATAATTACGCCTATAATATAAGCACCCCACGTAATAGGTGAATTAAACTATCTACAGGACCAATTAGTCATTTACTATAATAAATAGCTAATATTTTAAAATAAATTACTATTTTTAATAAAAAAAGTAGTAGTATTAGTAAATATAATCCGGCTATATTCCTAAATTACTTATATAATACTTATAATAACTTTTATTACTACTAAATAGCTTAAGTAAAATTTAGTAAACTATATATAATAAATACGGTTATATTTAGCGACCTTTTTATTAAATTCAAATAGCTAATAGTAGTTATTAGTTGCTTAAATTAAGATAATAATTTTAAGATTAATTAAGTATAATAACGGCTTTCCCTCCGGATATAATATAAAGCTATTAGGGGATTAATTAATAAAACGATTTATATTAAAATAGTAATAAATTATAGAACTTTTACTTAAAATATCGAAGTATAAGACTTAGAGTAAAAGCTCGGCTATATAGGTATTTATTATACGCCGGGGGCCGACTAGTCCTACGATAATAATAACCTAATAATATAGGTATTTATTATACGCCGGGGGCCGACTAGTCCTACGATAATAATAACCTAATAATAGGGGTAAATAGTACTAGGTCTTTTAATTTTTTTAATAATAAGTAATACTTAAAATAGAAAACCTATAAAGGATAAAATAAGTATAAAAGAAGATAAAGTATATCTAACCCCTATTTTAGGTTTATTATAAATATACCCCGAAGGTATATAATATAAGTAATAGAAGAAGTATATTAAGCCTAATAGGATAAAAAGAGGTATTTATTTTATAATTAAAGATTCGTATAGCTAGATATATTTTGAACCCATCCGAGCTATACTACGATAAAAGATATAGTAAGATATAATACCCTCTATCTATCTTTAAAGCTTAATAACCGATATAAATTTAATAAACTTTTATAATAAACTTTCGTAACTATACTAAAGAAAGCTAAAACCTAAATAACCGGAATTCAATTTATATCTTAAAGTCTTTTTATATATTACTAAATAAGTTATACGGAAAACTCTAATACTACTAGCTATAGGAGGAGCCCTTATTAATATAAAAAGAGGGCTTTCTCCTTATAGTTTTTATATTATCTTTTATTAGACTTAAATAAACTTATTTAAATACCTATAAAATTATTTAAACTACTTTTACTTACTAATATAACGAAAATACTAGTTTTTAAGAAGATCTTCTAGCCCCTCCTCCCCGGGTTTACTATAAATAATACTAAAATTATCTTACTTATCTTTATTAAAACTAATATCGATATCGGTAAACTAAATAATAAAAATCTATTCGCTTTTTTAAAAAAAGGTTATAAGAAATTTATAATAGCTAGCTTAATTAAAGTCAATATTAATAAAATATAAAACCTAGTAAAAGCTTTATAAGAAGATAATATCGTAGAAGATATTAGAATAAATAACTTCTTAGCGGATATAACTAATAATAATTTTAATACGTAGTTTATATAAGTAATTAAAGAAGATTAAGATAAGGGTAAGTAATTAATAAGGTTTAATAAAGTCGTTAGAGGGCATTAATACGTAGGGCTCGGTATAGTCGGAATTTCTAAGTTTAGGTAATAAGTTAGGTTATATAAGGCTAGTATTTCTATCTATAATCGGTTTTAAATTAATAAAAAGATACGTTAATACTTTAAGCCTTTTAACGCCGTTACTCATGGCAAAAGAGGTATTTATACTTTATATTTTTATAATATATAATAAAAAACTATTATCTCCTCCTTATTTACTTTGAAATATAAATTTATATACTAGAAATTGATAAAAAGATTAAAAATATAGAGCTAGAAAATAAATAGTCCTTAGAGAGAGTTTTACTTAAAAGTAGGTAATTACTAAGAATAGTATAATAAAGTCTACGGATAATAAAGGATTAGATAATAGATATTCTTAAATAAAATACGAAAAAGTACTCGATTATATAAATGGTTCTTTTTTTATAATTCTTATAAAATTAAATAATACTAATTTCCTCGACTACTAAATAGATTCTAAGTATAACTATTATATTACTATAAGCGACTATATTATATAATAATTAAAATTAGACCTAATTCTTTTTACTTAACTATAAACTTTATAATAAGTTATAAAATTAATCGGAAGTAGGCCTAATATTATATATAGTCCGAATAATAATAAATATAATTAGAGATTACTCGTATACTAGTATATAATAAAAAATATAATGAAAAGTATGATTTTAAGGCTATTATATATAGAATACTATGGTATTACTATAAATATAAAATAAACTTCGAAATAAGTACTATATATTAGCTATTTATTCATGGGAAAAAAAACCTAATAGATAAGATTATTAATATTTTATTAACCTTATTTAACCTCTTTATTAATAAATAAGTCTAAAATTATAAAACGAAAAACGAGTTCTTTCCGACTTCGATTAAAGAATTATCGATATTAATTAATAATTACTCGGAATATATAGTACTTTATTTTATATTCTTTTAATAAAGGATAATAAATAAAATGATACTCCTACTAGAATTAGAAAAATTGCGAGTACTCTTTAATAAGAATTAAATAAACGGATTAGCTTTTTACTAAAGCCGCTAAATTTAATATTGAAAAATTAAGAAAAATATAAATATTAGGATTTTATAACTACTTTAAAGGCTATTTTATAGTATATTAAAAGACGAGTTAATTAATTTTTAGAAGTAGTTAATCGATTTAATAAATAGAAAGTAGATTTATATAAGTATATTTTTATTTATTACCCCGGTATTATTTATAAAAAATATAAAAAGTAGTTTATACTTCTATGTCGATTATTAAGTATTTATTAAAACTCTAGAATAGGACTAATACCTATTTTATTTTAATTAAAGAAACCTTATACTTACTTACTATCTATAGCCTAGTAGTTTATAAAAGTCGATATAAAAGTAGCCTTCTACTAAATTAAAATTACGGAAAGAGATAAATTAAAAATAGCTTTTTAAAAACGTTATAGATTATTCGAATAGCTAACTTACTTATTCGGGCTCGCTAGTACTCTTATAATATTTTATGAGGATATCGCAGGTAAAGGGTAGCCTGGGAGGATACCGTGGTATTAATTAGGGATAGCTAGCGACGGCTAGGCCCTACTAATAGTTATAGTAGGCCTCCTAGGTAGATATCTACCGCGATTAAAGAATTTTATAGAATTAATTAAGTAAGTAAAAATTAATATTCGTAATATTAGGGTAAAAGTATTACGCATAACCCTATATTACCCCAACGAAAGCTTCAAAATTCCCATATATTTTAACGATATATTAATAAAGTACGGAGGTGCTATTTAAAAGTATCGCTCCCCCCCCCTATTATATAGATCGTATATAATAACTATTCTAGTTAGTATAAGCTGACTTTTAGTACTATATAAGTTAGGTTACCGTAGTAAATAGTAGGGCTAGAAGTATTATAATAGGAAGCTAGTATAGTATAATATACTATACTAGCTTATTTATACTATAAGCCAGCTATCACGCACCATCTAATAACAGGGGGGGGCCGATACTTCTAAATAAAGCTATCTATTAGGGCACCCCTGTAGATTTATCCGGGCATCCATATAAGTTATCAATACTAATAAACTTTTATAGCTGAAAGCGTAGTGACGGGGAAGACCTCGGTACATATTAGTACGACCTAGGGGTAGGATATATAACCCGATACAAAGAACGGGACGGGATACGTAATCCGATATAAGGGATAATACGTAGGAAAAAGGGCTTAAAAAGGGGGCTATAATACGTAGAAACCCCCTCCTTTTTTAAGAATATTATTTATATTAAATTAGACTATAAGTTTAGAGAATATTAAATACGTAATCCCGACTATTTCTCTTTACGTATACGGAGGTGCCGTTTAAAACTACCGCCCTACTCCCCTATTATTAATCTTATATATAATAGCTAGTATAGCTAGTATAGCTAGTATAACTAGCTTCGGCTACTATATAAAATTCGATTATACTAGTAGTTAAGTTCTAATATCTATCTTTTAATAATATACTAGTTTACTAGTAAAATAGTAAATTACGATATTTCTACTAGGGCTATAGCTTATATACTAAAGGCTTTCGAGTTCTCTTATACGATTATTATAAAAAGAACCGGTTTATCGAAGACTATAATTAATAAGGTCTATAAGTATATAATTAAAACTAACTAGGACCTTTAAAAATTACTAGAATATCGTTTTTTCGCTATTAAACTATATAGCGGCTAGCTATCGAAAAGTATATTAGAACTTATAGATAAAGTAGAAGTTTTAGTATTATTAAATAGATACGTATAGGAGAAATTATACGATAAGATAACTAATAATCTTTAGTTAAGAGGTATCTCTATTAGCTTAATTATAGTATAGTAAATACTAAGAAAAGTTAATTTCCGGAAGACTAAACCGACTAATAAACCTAGCCTAAATAAAGCCTAGAAAGTAGTATAATTCGTTTAGTACTTAGAATAGTAGTACTAGAGTCCCATACCCCCTTTTGGCTACCCCCCCTTTTAGCCACCCTAAAACTACTATTTTATATTATCTTACTTTAAATTATATAATAACGCTTTTCTATACTAATTTAGTACTAATTAATTAGTAAAAAGGAGTAAATAAAATAAAAGAGAAACGGCTAATAAATACTATCGAAGTAGTAGTTAATAGTATATTTATAATTATTACTATATATAATTTTATTATATTATAATTAATACTTCGCTAGCCGATAAAAAGTAGTTTTACTTATAAATAAATAGCTATTTATTTATAAAAACTCGTACTAGAGTAAAAAGTATATTTTATTATTTAAATATTTAATAAAGAATTTACCGGTAGAATACCTAGAAAATAGTAGATATATAGATTTACTAAAGAAATACTCTATTAGAACGAGTTAAATAGAGATCTTAATAAGAACTAGATTAATAGCTTTTTCGAATAAAATCTATATATTTACGCGAAGTATAGTAAACCTCTTAAAGCTAATTATACTATAGAGAATACCTAATATAACGTAAATAACTTCCTAGTAATTACGAAAAAGATAATTATATAAAAAAGTATTAAGTTATAGAATATAATAAATATAAATAAATATAAGTTTTAAAAAAGTAAATCTTAATCGAAGATTATATATAGCGATACTAGAACTAGTAAAGAAACTAAAATTAAAATATCTTTAGTTTTATAATAGGTCTCGATTATTAAATCTAATACTATAGAAAGTATATATTTAAAGCCTTTAGTTATATAGAAAAGTAAAATTATCTAAATATAGTAGTATCCGTTTACCCTAAGCAACGGCGTTAAAAGGCTTAAAGTATTAACGTATCCTTTTATTAATTTAAAACCGATTATAGATAGAAACGCTAGCCCTATATAACCTAATTTATTACTTATACTAAATTCTAACCGTATCGAGCTTTATATATTAATACTTTCTAATAACTTTACTAAACTTTATCGATTACCCTTTATTTTAATTTTCTTTAGTTACTTATATAAACTATATATTAAACTTACTATTATATAATAATTTTAAAAAGATATTAATATTAACCCCTTTTATATCGTTATCCTCTTATAGAACTTTTAATAAACTTCGTATTTTATCGAGGTTTACTTTAATTAAGTTAGTTAAGATAAGCTTCTCGTAGCCTTTCTCTAGAAAGGCTAATAACTTATCTCTCCTTAATCTTCTAACTTTTATAATAGTAGTTTTAGTAAAATTAAGTACTAATATTATAGTATTCTCTTCGGATAGCCCGGGGAAAAAGGGAAAAGAAATATTAATTTTAGCGGATTTAATAGTGATTTTGATTATATTAGTAAGTAAAAATAATTTAAATAAATTTATAAGTATTTAAGTAAATTTATTTAAATTTAATAGAAAATAGTATAGAATTTCTAAAAAAAAGCCTTTTTTTATACTAATAAAGGCTCTTCTTATAGCTAGTAGTAATAGAGTTTTCCGTATAATTTACTCGGTAATATATAAGGAGATTTTTAGATATATAAAAATTAAGTTCTAGTTATTTAAGGCTTAGCTTTCTTTAGTATAATTACGAAAATTTATTATAAAAATTTATTAAATTTATACTAGTTACTAAACTTAAAAGATAAAAAGTATTATATCTTACTATATTTTTTTATCGTAGTATAGCTCGGATAGGTTTAAAATCTATCCGGCTATACGAATCTTTAATTATTAAAAAAAAATAGTAGTATCCGTAATAAGTACTAGATTATCTATATTACTATAGTAAAATAGGGTTATCGAATACTAATATCGCCTTAATATAGCTAGAAGAGTGTTATATAAATAATATAAAGTATAAATGACTAGTATAGGGTATTATTTAAATAGGTTATATCTATATAGTTTAAGTTCTATTTATTTTATAATTAAAATTTTATATAGCCGGATAGATTTTAAACCTATTCGAGCTATACTACGATAAAAAAATATAGTAAGATATAATACCCTCTATTTTTAAAGTTTAGTAACTAGTATAAATTTAATAAATTTTTATAATAAACTTTTATAACTATACTAAAGAAAATTAAGCCCCGAATAACTAGAATTTAATTTATATCTAAAAGTCTCTTTATATATTACCGAGTAAGTTATACGGAAAACTCTATTACGGCTATAGGAGGAGCCCTTATTAGTATAAAAAGAAGGCTTTCTCTTTAGAGATTCTATACTATTTTCTATTAGATTTAAATAAACTTATTTAAATACCTATAAACTTATTTAAACTACTACTACTTTTACTTATTAATATAACGAAAATACTAGTTATTAAGAAGATTTTCTACCCCTTTTTCTTTAAATTTATTATAAAGAATACTAAAATTATATTACTTATTTTTACTAAAACTAATATTAATATTAATAAATTAAATAATAAGGATTTTTTTACTTTTCTAGAGAAAGGCTATAAAAAGCTTATAATAGCCGGCTTAATTAAAGTCGATATCGATAAAGTATAAAGCCTAATAAGGGCTTTATAAGAGGATAATATCGTAGAGGATATTAGAATAAATAACTTCTTAGTAGATATAACTAATAATAAGTTTAATATATAATTTATATAAATAATTAAAGAAAATTAAGATAAAAAGTAATCGATAAAGTTTAGTAAAGTTATCGGAAGGTATTAATATATAAGGCTCGATATAGTCGGAATTTAGTATAAGTAATAAATTAGGTTATATAAGGCTAGTATTTCTATCTATAATCGGTTTTAAATTAATAAAAAGATACGTTAATACTTTAAGCCTTTTAACGCCGTTACTTAGGGTAAATTTTAGTTCTATATACGGATAATTAGGGTAATTATATATAGATTAGATAATAATATAGTTATATTAGGTATAGTCGTAATAGTTAACTCCTAAATCGGTTCAAGGATATTATCTCTATTCTTCGCGCTTTTTAAAGAGGGCGGAATAGCTAGTACTATTAATAATAGTAAATTAACTAGGGCTAGTACTACTAGTACCGGTAGTAGTAATAATAATAGAGTAGTTTACCTTATTAAAATAAGTAGTAATAAGGCTAGGGCTATTAACCCCGACCCCGGTACTAATAGTACTAGTAATTATAATAAAAGCGGAGTCGGTAGAGGAGATTCCGTAAATACCGAGAGATAATAATTTAACTTTAAAAAGGGTATGGAGGTGATATTTAAAAGTGTCGCCCCCCCCCCTATTATATAGATAGTACTTAATAGCTGGCTTATAGTACGAATAAACTAGTATAGTAAATATACTATACTAGCTACAGTGACTGCACCCCCACAGGAACGTACCCCCTGTCGAACAGCCCCCACGAATAGCTTTAAATAACGTATTTTAATTACTATTAAAAGGAATTAAATACTTATAAAAGGCTTACGAATATAATTAAAAAGCTTTAGTTTCGTTATTAAAATTAGATTAATTAGTAGATAATTTATATTATATAAAAATATACTTAATTAAATACTTTAAGGCCTATTTTGAAGTTATACTATACTAATTTCGTAAACCTAACTTTTCTATAAAGTACTAATAAACTAAATAATAAGGATTTATTCGTTTTTCTAGAGAAAAACTATAAGAAGTTCGTAATAGCCGGCCTAATTAAAGTCGATAACGATAAAGTATAAAGCCTAATAAGGGCTTTACGAGAGGATAATATCGTAGAGGATATTAGAGTAAATAACGTTTTAGTAAATATAACTAATAATAAGTTTAATACGTAGTTTATATAGGTGATTAAAGAAGATTAAGTTTAGTAAAGTCGTCGGAGGGTCTAAGTTAATATATAAGGCTCGGTATAGTCGGAATTTAGTATAAGTAATAAGTTAGGTTATATAAGGCTAGCGTTTCTATCTATAATCGGTTTTAGATTAATAAAAAGATATATTAATACTTTAAGCCTTTTAACGCCGTTGCCTAAGGCAATTATAATCTTTATAAAGTAGATTATTAGTGATTATAGAATTATATTTATTATTATAATTTCTCTTATCCCATTTATTATGGCTATTAATAACATTTTCGTCTAACAATAATAATTTATTATTACTTTAAATTTTCTAAAATATTTTATTAGTATTTCTTATATTACTAGGCTAATTGGCTTTATATACACCGGATATTTTTATTCCTCGTAGATATTATTATATTTAAATAAAATTATTTTATTTAGGTAAATCGCTTATATATTTTAAACTAATTATAGTTTAATTTAAATTAAAATAATACTTATTTACTATAGCTTTTAATTAGTTAATTAGTTAATAATTAAATAAATTTATATAAATCGTTTTATATTATTATAAATTTTAAAAAATTATAAATTATTAATCCGATTTTATATAATATTAATATTAATTATACTTCTTATATTTTGAAATTAGTTATTTTTTTAAATTTATAAATATAAAAAATTTTAATTTCTTATTTTCGAATTTTATTTATTAAAATATTAAATATATATATTAATTAATTATTAAAATATATTAGCGATTTTTTATTTATTTTTTAATAATTATGATTAAATATATTATTAATTACTTTTTTATTATTTATATTAATTATAAAATTCTATATTTATTTAATCATCTAATATAATTATTATACTTATTATATTATTTAATTTCTAATTATATTTTCTTAATTTCTTAAAATAATAAATTTATAAATTATTTATAAATATTCATATTAATAAATATAATATATAAAGTTTTTTATTAATAATTTTTAATATATTAAGTATATATTAGAATTTGATTAAATATATATTTTTAGAATTCTTTTTTCTTAATTAATTTATATTATTTATTATTTATAGAATTTAATTATATATTATTCTAATATTTATTAGTTTATAATATTAATGATTATATTAAATATTTTATTTAAATATATTATAATACTATATAATTATATAATATTTATATATAACCCTAGTTATATAAAAAGGCTATTAACCCTACTAGGCCGTATCAATACTATCTATATTATAATAATATTCTATCTATCCTTAAAGTCGTATACCGAGGTCTCCTTTATTATTACGCTTTTAATTTTAATAGGATACCTTTTTCTTTTTATAGCTACTTTAGTTACTATTACAATATAGATAATATCAATACAGCCTAGTAGGGTTAATAGTCTTATTATATAACTAGTATTATATATTAATAATATATAACTATATAGTATTATAATATATAACAATATAGTATAATAATATATAATAATATACTATTATAATATATTTAATATATAAATCGACTTTATATTATAAATAAACTCGATATACTTCTTATAATAGAAGCTATCTATTCGGGCACCCCTTTAGATTTATCCGGGTATCTATATAATAATTTAATACTTTATTTATAGTAATAGCTATACTAAATTAGTAGTATTTAATTATATTTTATATATAAATATATATTTATATCGAATACTTAATAGTATATTAATAATTCTTTAATTATATATTTATAACTTACTATTAATACTACCTCTATACTATTATAACGTATTTAATTAAAGTTATTACCGATTAATATTACGATATTACGATATTACGATATCTACTATCTTTAATAACGACCTCGGGTTACTAAGAATACCCTTCTTCGACTCGATCGATGACCTTTAAGCCGATATTAATACTTTCGGCTACGATTATAGTTACGTAGTTACTCGCCGGTAATTATATAATAAGTATACGATTAGATATTATAAATATAGTATCGTATATAATCGTAATACTTTATAGCTAATAAAGTTATATTAAAAGCGTACTTCGGTAACCTATAAGTATAATTACTAGTTTAAATTAATTACCTATAAATTAGAAACTACGGCTTAGAGATAGACTTAGTACGAAGATAACTTTACTTACTATTATAGTATATCTTTATACTCTTCTACGTATTTAATATACTACTACTTTATTATAACTATACGAGATAAGATTAAAGAATTATTTTTTAATACTATTATTCGCGTGCGTATAGTATATACGATTATCTACTATAATATTATAGTTTCTACTATAAAACCTATAATATAAGATATTACTAATAAGTACTAATATATACGGCGATTAGAATTTACTAGCTATATACCGATTTAAGTACTAATCGGCTATCTCGAAGAGAATAATATCTAGTATTATATATACTTTATAGAAGTAGCTAATAGCTAGTAGTAGTAGTTTCTTAGTATATTCTAGTATTTCTCGATAACCGAATAATAATAGTATTAAGTATTATAAGTCCTAGTAATCGATAATACGTATACTACTAACCGCTTTAATTTATTATTATTCGAAGTTACTAGTATTACCGAGTTAAATAGCCTTTTTCTAATCGGCTTTAAATTAATAGATAACTAGTACGAAGAGGGCTATGAATAGCTTCTACGCTATTTACGCGATCTTATAGACTCTCTCGTTATCTAATTACCTTTTATAATTATTACTAATAATAATACTATACTTTAAGCTATATTTAAGACTATTTTTCCGGCCTTTTAATACTAGTTTTACGTATTCTATATTAATTTAAACTTTACGAAAAAGGTTTACGAGTAGTAGTATAGCGAAAGAGGTTACGATAAAACTAATAAATTACTAGAAGTAATAGAAATTTATAACCTAGTATATTAAGTTCCTTATTAGCGTTTTAAAAGATACGATATTAAGATACTAGTAGATATCGAGAAAATACTAGTAGGGTTCTTATATATATAGAGATACGTAATTTATATATAAAGCGAGACTTACTTTTTTAATAACTAGTACTATTTAATTACTCTTTTCGCCGAATAAGAGGTTATTCTCGCCTATATTTAGGCTTAGTTACTACTAATTTATATACGATAAGTACTTTACTATACTAATAGTTATTTTAATTTTAGTAATATTACTAGTAATACGGCTAAATAGACTTATTTCTTATTAAAAAGCTTTATACCTAGTTCTTAAATTACTATATTAAGTACTTTTTAAGTAACTATTCTATACGCTAAAGCTATAATTAATCGTAATAACGAGCGGTACGCGCGTAAAGCTATTACGATTAAATATAAATATTTTAGTAAACTTTAGCTAAATAACTTACTATACCGTATCTCGAAATACGTACTAGATCTCCTTCTACTATAGTATCGTATAGTAGTTAGTAAAGAAAAAGCTAAAGAAGGCGAGGTTTCGGCTTATTTAGGTCTATTTAGCGTATAGTTTAGCTTACTTTATAGTTATACTTTACGCGAGAAGATTACTAATAAGATATACCTCTTTATCGTAGATATCTATATATACTAGTATCTAGCTATTACTAAGGTATTTTATTATATTACTTTTCTTCTTTTTTTATATCTACTAATTTATAGTATATCTATAGAATATCTATTATTTATAGTTAAATATCCTCGATCTACCGGTTATACTAAGGCCTAAAAGGCTACGAAATAAGAGGTTTAATATACCTCGGTAATACCTATTAGTAGTTATTTACGCGCGCGCTAGTATCTAATATATAAATATAAGTAATTATAACTATAGCCGAGGCTATAGCCGTAGTTATAAAAGCCGAAGCTATACTTCTAGCTATACTTCTAGCTATACTTCTAACTATAATAGTAATAATAGCTAACCTAAAGTCGTTTAATTTTCGCCTTCGCTACTACTTTTATACGTAATTAGTACGCCTATACTAAATAATCGCTACTTATTTACTACTAGTTAGTAGTTATTACTATTAATACGGTAAATACTAAGTAGTTTTAAAATACTATTCGTAATCGAGACTTTAGATACGATAGCTAACCCTAGGCGTAGTAGCCGTAGAAAAGGCTATAGAAGAGGTTATAGTAGAGGCTATAGTAGAGGCTAGATAATAGCTTCTTTACTAGATCTTCTTAAATAAACGCTTACTACTACTATAAGATTACTTCTTTATATACGTATATAACTTCTTTATATTCGTAGATAACTTCTTAATACTATAATTACTTTACGATTACTTATCTCTAGGTTTTAAAATACTTTTACGGCGTAGAAGCTAATATAGTAGTTTATATATTTATTTATACTCCCCTATTATATAGTATAATATCGGAATATCGGAGAGTTTATTTCTATATACTAACTACTATAAGAATATTAAACTAAAGTATATATTTATATTACGACTTATATAGATACCCGAATAAATCTATAGGGGTGCCCGAATAGATACCTTCTTATAATAGTACTACTTATATATATAATTATTATTTATCTCTAATTATTTACTTAATATCTATTAAAAAATCTATATATTTATTTAATCATACGGAGTAGTTATATTATATAATTATTAATTAAGAAAAACACTATATATTAAAATAAATTAGTATAGTAATAGCTTTAAATAAATTAATTATATAAAAGTACTTATACTATTTATAAATCTTATTTTAGGTAAATAAATATTAAATATTAGAAGAATTAGTTAAATTATAAATATATCGATTTCTATAGTTATAATCGATTTAATTTATTAAAAATATCTTCGAAATAAATATCAAAAACTAATAATAATAATAAAAAAACTATTATTATATAATCGTTAATATCCGAAAAAGATAGTAATAATAGTAATAATAATAATCATTTATTAGTAATAAATAATTCAATAGTTACCTAATAATCGAGGTAAAAATAGAATTTATAGTGATATTATTATTAAATATACTAGGTATATTAACCTAATTGAAATAAATAAATATCTTTTAATAAAAATAATTTATTTAAAAATTCATTTAATTTATTAAACTATATAATATACTAATTATAATATTAAAATAATTAAATAATAAATAATAAATTATATTATTTAATTAATAATAAAGAATTATTTAATTAATAATAAAGAATTATTTAAATAAATATTATTATTATAATTTTAACTACTAATAAAAATTAATATTTTTAATAAATATTTATTTTTAATATCTAATTAAAAGAAATTAGAAAATAATAATATAATATTTATTATAATTATAAATTATAAATTTT
>JAOYNU010141841.1:0-22689 GCA_026745395.1 Tympanopsis confertula | reverse complement strand
CTGGACGAGGAAGGAAACGACTGTCTGCTCGTGTGGCAGGCTTCCTTGTGCGGGTACACGGGGGTAGTATTCGTCTCGCATCTTGCGTTGGGTCATTCCGATGAAGTCTGAGCCCAAGACGCGGGAGAGCGTGGGGACGACGTTTGTGACCACGCTTTCTTGGGAGGTGGCGAGGGACTGCTGCAGGACTTTGTCCACGATATACATGATGGTGTCGACGGCAGATGTTATATATGGAGGGTCTGCTCGGATTGTTTGTTGCAAGCTTAATCCTGTAGGCGCCTCGTCCAGCTGGAATGCCTTTTCGACAGACCGGCGGAAGAAGAATGTTGTCATCACGTTGAATGGGGTTACCAGGCGGTCGTTGATCTTGCGGGCCAGAGATGAGTCCTGCAGAAAAGAGGGTTGCGTAGGCGTGCTTTCTTTTCCATCTTCATTAGGAGGCTGTGACCGTTAGTTTGATACAAGTATACAAGCAAGTTAGCACGACTTACATTGCAGGCACCAGTCAGGAACCGGCAGTACAAAGACCATCGGCCCAGCATGATTGCCATCTCATTCAAGACCTCGTCAATCTCCCTCATATCAACACCCTCTTCATCAGTAGGGATAGCCGGCGATTGAACCCGGGCCTGACCCCGCTGCGTTGGCAAAAAGCTCTGGACAAGGAACGTGAATGCATAGGACTTGACATCCATAAGCTTGCGGTCCACATGTCGTTCGTCGCTCCATGTGTCGAGAATGATGCCACCCTGGACATCGGCCTCGACCTGCAGACGCTCAATCACACGGGCCATTTTTCTAGGACCATAGTGGCGCTCGACCAGTCCACTGTGACTGTCGATAATGCCGGCGATATGCTCAAACAGCTTGGTCAATGCATTCGCATAGAAGAACCCATCCTTATTTGCCCCAGTATTATTGAGATTTCCACGGGCTCGAGCAGCCACACCCTGACAGACATAACGTCCATAGACATCCAATCCGACCTCCGATCGTCCAATAAGCGGAAACAGCTTGAAGAACCGGGTAATCTTGGCCCCATCATTCTCCTGAACCGCCTTGTCGAACTCGCGCAGGAACAGCCCACACAAAGACTCAGCCGCATTATCCAATGTCACACTTGGTGGATCAGGCACCTCGGCTGTGGGAACCATCTCCGCCGCGAACGCTCCATTGACCACAGCGGGGGGCACCTGCGATGCACGGTGCAGGTAGCTAGCTGCCGTTTCCCAGTCTTGCGAGGCACCCATGGACCCAGCCACGCCCAATGCGCACGCCTTGAGCTCAGCAACCTGCTCGACCACTTCCAAAGTTGCGTGAACACGTGCCTGTTCGAGATCTAGCCTGCGCACCGCGCGGGAGATCCGGTCGGCGGTCCCTGAGGCTTCCGAGAGCATCCCATGGCTGATTGTACGAGTAGTGGCCGTTTGTGTCCCGATATGCGCTCGCAATAGATCCAGGCGGCCCAATTCTCTCGAGAAGTCCTTCTGCGATGTCACTAAGGCGTCGAGGCGGGCGGTTACCGAGGCTTCCTGTGTGTGGAGGTGGGATAAAGCGGCTTTGATCTCGGCGACGGAGCTTGCATTGTAGATATCGGGTCGGGCCGGTGGCTCATTGCCATTGTTCTGGGTCTTAGGAGGGTGGCCATTTGTGGCCATATCTGCGACGGCCATGCTTAGGGGCCTTGACAGCTGTGGCCTTGTTGACAGCGAATACAAAGAGCCGCGGGCGGTGAGGGCGGGCTTCACGGACTAAAAAAAGTTCCGAATGCTTGCGCTGCCTGTTCTACGAGATGGCGAGGTCTCGATACTTTTCTTTCTGCCTTTGACAGGCTTCCCTTTTTTTACGTCGCTCTTTGTATCGGAAAGTACTTAAGCTTGACGCCGTCCAACTAGCCTTCTCACACTACACTTCCGCACTTTACTTCCTATCATCAATACTTATCTTTCATCGCATCTAAGCTTGTCGCACGCTATCGCCAAGATTGGACGCCGACGCAGACCTCGTCACCAGACACCCAAGGGACCTAAGGGTCGCGCCATGGGGAACGAAGAGTCCCAGATGGTTTCGGCCGCGCCCAAGGTGCTCGAATCGCGCACCATGGAGGGGCTGGCCAAGTACATCAAAGACCATAAGGTTACAAAAATCGCCCTGATGGTAGGTTACGCAAACCGGGAAGCTATCTGAGTTTGTAAAGCTAATGTTTTTGCAGGTGGGAGCAGGAATCAGTACCTCCGCAGGCATACCCGACTTTCGATCGCCTGATACAGGCCTCTATGCGAATCTCCAATATCTCGATCTCGATGAACCAGAAGACGTGTTCGACATCGGCTTTTTTCGACAGAATCCCAAACCATTCTACGTGCTGGCTCACGAATTGTACCCCGGTCGGTACAGACCAACTATTGCCCATTCCTTCATCAAGCTGCTCCACGACAAGGGTATGCTGTTGAAACACTTTACACAGAATATCGACTGTCTTGAGCGCCAGGCGGGTCTTCCTGGTGATGCTCTGGTTGAGGCTCATGGAAGCTTCGCGACACAGCGATGCATCGATTGCAAGAAAGAATACCCCGACGACAAAATGCGCGAGCATGTTGAGAAGAACGAGGTTCCTCGCTGCCCTGAATGCAATGGACTCGTCAAACCCGATATTGTTTTCTTCGGGGAGTCACTGCCATCTTCTTTTTATGAAAACTCAGGGAAAGTCCAGGAAGCAGAGCTTTGCATTGTGATGGGTACTAGTCTGATGGTGCATCCCTTCGGAAGCCTGCCCCAGATTTGCCGCCCCGGAGTCCCTCGTGTCCTGATCAACATGAACAAGGTTGGCGGCATCGGCTCCCGTTCAGACGATGTCCTCCTTCTGGGAGACTGCGACGCTGGAGTCCGCAAGTTTGCCCAGGCTATGGGATGGGCAGAAGAGCTGGAAGCGCTCTGGGAAAAGACCAATCCCAACCCCGAGGACCGAGAGAAGGAGAATGCTCCACCCCAGGACCGCGACGAGCGACTGAAAAGCGAAGTTGACAGTCTCACCGAGCAGATTGACAAAACTTTAGCTCTGTCAGATGCATACGAGCAACGCGTGCGTGCACGGTTGGGGGAGCCGAACGCCTCAAACGAGCCCCAGAATGGCCTCGCGCATGTTTTCCCGCATCTCTCCAAGTCCCACTAGATTATGATTATGACTGAATGAAGCTTAATTACTGCCATGTTTTGATAGACCTATTAATTTGTTCCCATTAGTAGACCCGTAGCTAGTTCCCGTTTAATACTCCGAGAATTTTCCAGTGACGTTCCTAGCCAAGAACCCCACCATGGCTGATCCTATAGCTTGCAGCCTGTCAACAGGTCAAATAACCATCGGAGTGGGGGCTGCCGGTCATTATTTGCGCCAGCTAAAGGACATGATTTGTGGGACACGAGAGAATGCAAGGAAAGCGAAGCCCGAGCCCTGCCGAGGATTGCCCACCGGGACCAAATCAAGGCGATCGCTGCCCCACGTCCTTATCGTCATCTTCCTCCCTTGATTTCCGCGACTTCCCCTCCATACTTTGTCTAAACATCAGCATTCACCATGGTTGGAATCGGTCCTAAGCAGCCTCCTTCTCGCAAGGGTAAGCTTCATCGCCTTGTCTAGAGCTGTGGAATTACGCTAATCAGCCGTGTTGTAGGGTCCATGCATGATGTCCCTCAAAATTTGCTCCAGCAGATCAAGGACTTCGAGGACCACTTCACCGTGGACCGCGAGAGGTTGAAGCAGATTGTCGCTCACTTCATCAAGGAGCTGGAGAAAGGTATGCTTTACCCCGCGATTCCCACCTCATGCGACGAGGCTAACCAGAAGTAAACATTAGGTCTGACCGTCGAGGGCGGCAACATTGTGAGACGAGCGAAGCCAACACCGAGAGAATTATACTGACTATACCGATAGCCTATGAACGTGACATGGGTCATGGGATTCCCCGACGGCGAGGAGCAGGGTACCTTCTTGGCCCTCGACATGGGCGGCACCAACCTGCGAGTTTGCGAAATTACCTTGACGGACAAGAAGGGTGCTTTTGACATCACCCAGTCTAAGTACCGCATGCCGGACGAGCTCCGAACTGGTACTGCAGAGGAGCTCTGGGAATACATCGCCGATTGTTTGCAGCAATTCATCGAATTCCACCACGAGGACGAGGATCTCGCTCAATTGCCCCTGGGTTTCACCTTCTCCTACCCCGCTACCCAGGACTACATCGACCACGGTGTCTTGCAGCGCTGGACTAAGGGATTCGATATTGATGGTGTTGAAGGTCACGATGTTGTGCCCCCTCTGGAGGCTATCCTGAAGAAGCGAGTAAGTTAGCATCACTTGTTCACTATGGACCTGGTCTAATGATTCTGCTCAGGGACTGCCCATCAAGGTCGCTGCCTTGATTAACGATACCACCGGAACCATGATCGCCTCGGCCTACACCGACACTGATATGAAGATTGGCTGTATCTTTGGCACTGGTGTCAACGCTGCATACATGGAGAATGTTGGATCTGTACCAAAGATTGCTCACATGAACCTTCCTCCAGACATGCCAATTGCCATTAACTGTGAATACGGAGCGTTTGACAACGAGCGCGTGGTTCTTCCTTTGACCAAGTTCGATGAGATCATCGATCGCGATTCTCCTCGACCTGGCCAGCAGGCTTTCGAGAAGATGACCGCTGGTCTCTACTTGGGTGAGATCTTCCGATTGGCCCTTCTGGATCTGGTCGACAACAAGCCCGGCCTGATCTTCAACGGCCAGGACGTTTCCAAGCTGCGCAAGCCATACATTTTGGACGCATCGTTCCTTGCACGAATTGAAGAGGACCCCTACGAGAACTTGTCAGAGACCTTGGATTTGTTCACCAAGGAGCTCGACATCCGCCCCACACAGCCTGAGCTGGAGCTTTCCCGCCGTCTGGCTGAGCTGATCGGTACCCGTGCCGCTCGCCTCTCAGCCTGTGGTGTGGCTGCTATCTGCACCAAGAAGAACATCGAGTCTTGCCACGTTGGTGCTGACGGCTCCGTCTTCACCAAGTACCCTCACTTCAAGGCCCGTGGAGCCCAGGCTCTGCGCGAAATCCTTGACTGGGCTCCTAACGAGAAGGACAAGGTCACCATCATGGCCGCCGAGGATGGTTCCGGCGTGGGTGCTGCCCTCATCGCTGCTCTGACTCTCAAGCGCGTCAAGGCCGGCAACCTGGCTGGTATCCGCAACATGGACGCCATGAAGACTCTTCTGTGAGCAAGCCATGCGGCAAAGACAAAACCATTAAAAGAAAAGAAAAGGGGCAATCCCGAATATCCGAGCATTTCACGCGCCGTTTCTATTTGGTCACCTGAGTGATGTACTCAAGATGTTGACAAATTTAGTTCTGCATATTGCCTGGCTTCAGATGGCAAGGGGTAGAGTGCCTAGGGCGCTCTATGAGTAAAATAAACCACGAAGATCAATGAAACATGAATTTCCAGCGTTAAAACAACATCAAAGGCTCCTAAATTATCTGCCGTAGAGTTGACGAACGTAAGCTGTTGCTCGGTGCTGTCCGCTTTAGGGAGGTGAATAAGCTTAAATCAGGCGATTCAGTAAACCACGACCAGACTAATCATTAGTAACCATCGAATCTTCGCAAATAAACACCAAGAAAGCATTACCTGCATATTCGGTAGTTCTCCGAAAAGTGAAACGAAACGTGGTGAACTGCCAGCCTAATTGACTTTGCTTTCACACGCAATATGCGCTGCGATGTCGTGATCCGCCCTCTCCACTTCTGCACTCCAGGCTTGTTCCTCGAGCCGAGCGCAATTCAGGCAAAATAAAATCTCTAAGCAACAGGCAGTATATTTTCCAGAGATTCTCAAGATGCTGTGATAATTAAAAAAGGTATAGTAATGAAGGAATCGTCAAAGAATCTACAAACTCCACCGATCCCGCCCTGAAGACTGTACTCCATCCACACCAATAGATCAGCACTTTATTACCCCAAAAGTAATTCATCCGGACCTCGCGTGGGGCATTTTACGTGCAGGTTTCTTGTTCTCCACATGTTAACTGCCAAAGATTCTTTTAAAAGCCGGCCGGTCTGGATGGAGGTTTTTGAAAATAGTTCCCTTTTGAACGGGACCTTTGTTAAGACCACATATTCAGAGGAAATTATCTGATACACTATATCTTGAACCGACAAGATGAGCGACTCGAAAGAACCAGATGCGGCGACTTCACCACCGCTGTCGTCTACTGCATCCTCGGACCGCGATGAGAACTACGATACCTACCGACGCAACAGGGGCTTGGAATATACACCTGAGGAGGAGAAGGCTGTTCTTCGGAAGATTGACATTCGGTTAATCCCGATGCTCTTCCTTATTTACCTGCTGCAGGTAAGTGCAACTACGCGACACATGGAAACGCGGCTAACAAGCGCAGTATCTGGACAAGAACACTCTGAACTTTGCTTCGGTATATGGTCTCAAGGAAGGTACCGGGCTGGTGGGGCAGGATTATTCATGGCTCAGTATGTATTCGCGCAGAAATGTGTTGGTTTATTGCTAATTCTATATGGTTCAGGCTCCATCTTCTACTTCGGCTACATGATTGCGCAGTACCCAGCGGGACTGGCTATCCAAAAACTTCCGGTCGGAAAGTTTCTTGCCGCGACTACGATAGGTACGGAATTCGATGGTACATCCTCACCATAAAGCATATGGGCTCATAAGTTATGTTATAGCGTGGGGTGCCATTTTGATGACGACGCCAGCATGCTACAACTTCGCCGGCATCGCATCCAACCGCTTCATTCTGGGAATGGTAGAAGCCGTGGTTAACCCAGGCTTTGTTCTTATGATGGGAATGTGGTATACAGCAAGAGAGCAGCCGTTGCGTCTTGAGGCATGGTACTGTACCAACGGTATTGCAACCATGTTTGGCGGGTAAGCAGCGCATCTTTCTCTCCGACGATTCAAACTAACCCGAAAAAAGTCTACTCGGTTACGCTATTGGACACATCACGACTGGTCTCCCGAGATGGATGTATGTGTTTCTCATCTTCGGATCCTTCTCAGTCGTCGTTGGTATCTTCGCCTTGTGGCTTCTGCCCGATCTCCCCTCGACAGCGAGCTTCCTTAATGAGCGCGAGAGGGCTATTGCGGTGGAGCGCGTGGCTGTCAACCGACAGGGTGTCAAAAACCATCAGTTCAAGTGGGACCAGGTCTGGCAGGCTGCGCGCGATCCTAAGACTTGGCTTTTGTTCATCATGGCGATTGGTGCGCAGGTGCCGAACTCTGCTATTACGAGTGTATGCCACATCACTACCCTTCACTGGATGTGCATGGTTCCATGATAACTAACAAGAAATACAGTTCACATCCATCATCGTGAAATCTTTCGGCTTCGATACTCTGGGAACTCAGTACCTGCAAATCCCCGGAGGTGCAGTCCAATTCCTCACCATCCTCTTCGGCGGTGTCTTCGCCACTAAGTACGAAAGCAAATTCCATGCTCGGAGCGTGTGCATGATCTTCGCCAATATCACCTGTATCCTCGGTGCTGCCCTGCTGGTCGGTCTCCCAGATTCGAACAAATGGGGTCGTCTCGTTGCGCTTTGGCTTTGCTTCTTCCAGGGTCTTGGCTTCAGTATGGCTCTTACAACCTTGAGCTCTAACATTGCCGGCTACACCAAGAAGCAAGTCACGAGTGCTCTGTTGTTCACTGGGTACTGCGTTGGTAATATTATTGGACCGCAGACCTTCAAATCGAGTGAAGCCCCAGGCTATCACTCTGCCTATATTGCGTGAGTTGACAGTCCCATCATTCCAGGACTTTAAACTGACATTATACCTTAGAATGCTTGTTGGTTATGTCGTCAAGCTGTTGTCAATTGTAAGCTTGTACTTGTATATGTACCTCGAAAACAAACGACGGGATAAGAAGGCGCTTGAAAATGCGCTTACTGAGGACGATGCCGTCGAGAATGGCATGCTGGTACGTATCTTCGAATGCTCCGGGATGAAGATGGAATTGAGCTAACAATTTTGGCAGGACCAAACGGAACTTGAGAACAAGGGATTTAGATACGTTTTATAGTCAACTGTGCCGAATATAACGGGTTCGTTTTGCGTTCATGATATTCCAAGCGTAATGCAAATCAATGCGGAATTAAAGAAATTAAGCCATTGAGGGTTGCCTTGCCGGTTGGAGTCATACCGAGAGTATACCATGGTATCGCAGACAAGCACAAGGCCACCCGCAGAACGTTTCTTTGTCCGAGACATGCTGGTGCTGCATGTATTCCTGTCGTTAGGTGACTGCCAGGTGTTCGAAGCGCCGATTCTGGGCGCCATAAAAAAGCCGACAGCCCACAGATCTAGCGATCTCCCACATTTTGCCTCATCTTTCGGCGCTTTAGCAATCTAGCTTGCTATGACGGGGATTGGAACCTGTTTGACTCTGGTGTTCACCCCGTTGACTGCGGATCTCCATCTAGTAAATATGCATGCCGTTTTGGCAGGACTTCTTGGTGGGGCGGGGATCTTCTTCGCCGCTCAGGTTGCCCTTCAGTAGCTTGAGATGTGGGCTTTTTGCACTGGCATAATATATGCCGATTCAGTAAGCTTCAATAACTCGAATTGGGTTTCCCGAAATATAAAATTAAGCGAGGATTATACAAAAGGGGGGCATTGTATTCAACCTTCTGGGATCGCCGTTTTTGAAGTGGCGAACCGCATCCGCGGCGCGGCGCCGGGGTTGCGGTTAACCTTATCTGTCCGCGGTTGCTGCCGCAGGCTAGCCTGAAAAGCGTTAAGTGCAAGATCCAATCTACTTTGCAAATTAAGTGGAACTGAGGTCTGAGTTGGGAACATGGCGAAACTCGTTCGCCGTGGGAACAGTATGTACTAAGTAGTGGAACACACCAGAGAGTCCAATAAGGGCGGTGCGATGATGGTGACGCAACGCCACCGTGCTGAGATACAGGAATGTCATAGAGGCACGTCAGTAGTAGGGTGCTTAAAACCGAAGTATCGGGATTGAATGAATTTTCTGACCTGACATTATCTCCGCGTGAACACAGTTGGCCCAGAGGCTCCTTCGGCAAACACCAACCCAACATCTCATCTGTCAGGGGGGGCGAGTGATCTCCACTAGAGTATATTCGTGCCAAATTAGAAGTCCGCAAGGAACACCACGTCCCGGGGACTGGGGTACCGAGATGCTGGATTGGAAAAGTTTGAAAAAATTGCCACACCTTCCCGGGCACCCCTGGCGGCCTCCCTGGGCCTATGTGCAGGACTATCCATCAGGAAACGACTCGAGATATATTTCAAGCAAGTGCAGTGTTCTCTCCAGGGCTGGTCACATGCTTAGAATAGTCATCTTGCCGACTTGATTAATTTCTGGTCAATCTTTGGGCATCGCAAAGAAACTTTTGAGAATAATCCCCTTTGTCCGCTATAGGAATGTATGGAAGACCCACACCGCACGCGATTAACATTAACAGGAAGGAATGAAATCCATGCGAAGCCATCATTGTACCCACCGACGGCATTAAGCTTCGGGTCTTTTTTTGCCTTGGATTAATCATACTAGTAGCAGTCTTTCTTAAATTCAGTGCCTTACTTAATTTCACTCTCTTCACATTGCCACTTACTAGGATTCATTTCATACAAGATGACAAGAACCTCATTTGCAAAGACAATTCGCATCGCGATTCTGACATGTATTGAGTTTCCTGAGCAAATATCACTATCAAAAGGCCAATTCGACACGATTTTCAAAAAGTGGCTTCAAGATTCCTTGAAACTGCAGATCCAACGTGTTCCTTGCCAGCAGGATTTAAACATAACGACGAGAAAGTACGATGTCATCAAAGGCGATCTTCCCCATCCATCAGACATTGATGCGTTGATAATTACCGGATCTGATGCTTCTGCATACGACCAAGAGCCCTGGATAGAATCGCTGCAGGGTTACTTGAAAGGTAAGCGTCTACTGCAAATGGCTCCACAATGGCTAGATTCCATTCGTTAACGAGACTTGTTCCTCCAGACGTATACGAAAACCATCCTCACATACGCATGTTTGGTGGGTGTTTCGGACACCAGATCGTTGCGCAGGCATTATTAAGGGGCTCCGGCGTGCATGTGGAGAAGAATCCTAATGGCTGGATTCTAGGTGTGCACGATATCACACTAACTCCTGGATTCCAATCTTATTTTCCAAAGTTACTCAGCGCGGGAGTTCTTTCCCAGCAATTCTTTCACAAAGACCACGTTGTGATAGACGAGGGTGGTTTACCAGCAGACTGGGTTCTTCTCGGGAGCACTTCTTTGTGTGACGTTCAAGGACTCTACAATCCCGGTCGGGTCTTGACTTTTCA
The DNA here is from genome assembly GCA_026745395.1 of Tympanopsis confertula. Lineage (NCBI taxonomy): Eukaryota > Fungi > Ascomycota > Sordariomycetes > Coronophorales > Scortechiniaceae > Tympanopsis > Tympanopsis confertula. Next base: position 12,291 of record JAOYNU010141841.1, on the reverse strand, counting down.
AGGTCACCCGGAGTTTGACGAATTTATTGTCAGTCAGAGTCTGTCAATAGCACAGAAAGAAAATATGTTTCCTGAGCATTGCAATATGTCTGTCAACTATGGCGACTGCAAAGAGCAGTCCTTGCGGGCCGGTCAGGTGTTTCTTGAATTCCTCATCAAAGATTAAATGAATTGAAATGGGTTTGCCAATTGAAAAACAGATCTTGCAACCAGAATCATTCGAGGCGATAGAGCTTAGCATGGTGTTTGCGGTGGAGTTGATTCCAAGGTTGCGTGTTTCACAAGGAGGGGGACGTACTATGATATGATGTCGAGTCTCTTATGTTAATCGGCAATAAAATTCAGTTAACACAATACATTTTCACTATGAAGGATTATAATTTCATTTCTACTTTTTCTTTCCACTCAAAATTTGCATTCCCTCCCCAGCTAAGAGAGGTCGAGCACGGATTCCTATGCAGCGAGGAGATCAGGATACTACGGCTCACAAGTCTGATTAGCCCTACAAAAGCTTTTTTTTTTCTGAAATAAAAGAATACGTACCCATCTCTGTGCGACGGTCGGAAAACTCTTGACATATGAAGTGAAAACCCGTTGTCCCGCTGACGCAAATTTGCTCTCCTCAACAAGATACTGAGGCACGATAGGCTTGTGATCAGGTTGACTTTTGAGAATCTGTCGCTTTATATAATCCAATTGCTCTTTGGTCTTCGATGAGTTGACGGCAGTGTGCGGTCCTACAAAAGATGCTAGAACCATGCTGTATCGTGATCCACTCCCTGGCGAAGGTGGAATCACACGGTGCCACGCAGCGTGACAGAAGCCATATGTGTATGCGTTGAAGCTTTGGCCCAGGACGTAGACAACTGTTCCAGGTAGCGGAGGGCAGTATATCCACTCGCCAGTAGGGCTTAATGCCTGGAGACATTTGTGATCACCGATTTGGTAGATCAATGCGCCAAATGTGGTGTCTTGGTGGGAGCCGAGGGATGGGTTTTCGGAATCATCGTATATGGAGGAATCTGGTTCTGGATACTTGATTAATCGCATTCGGTCTTGCTGGTCCTCTTCGAAGAGTGATTCGAAGATGTTTCTGTCCAGGCCCATCGATTCGGCGATAGCCTGACGAATGGTTTTGGCTAGCTCCGTAGATTGTTGCGTAAATCTCTCCATGACAGGTCTGAATCTTGGGAGGATGTTAGATTCTGGCCATTGGCTTGGTCCCAGCATGTTTCGATAGACAGGGCCTGATTTAGGATCGTCCACGTCTTGGGCAACTGTCAAGTGTTCGCGCCAGTCAGTTTTTCCTTTGGTGGATTCTGAACCGAGCTTCGATCTGATTAGCTAGAGCTTCAGAATGTGAAAGAGATATTCATGAATTCCCTTACTGTAGCATATCCAAGAAAGCTCGGGGCATTTGGCAGATCTAACTTCCGCTTTTCTGACATGGGAAGGTCAAAGAATGCCTGAGTCTGCTCGCGGGCGTCCTCAACAATGTCTGGATCGACATTTGTATTCGTCACGTAGAAAAGACCCAACTCACGGACCGCATGAAGGACATATTGAAGTGTTCTTTCTCGGGAACCTGGATCCTGCAACTTTGCCAGATCAATTACTGGCACATCCGACGACGAAGACATTATCGGTGGACTATTTTCTTGGTCTCTTTCTCATTAAACGTAAAAAGGCGACGATCCGACGTTCTAAGATCTTCTAAAATTGTCTTCTGGTTATTTAAATTGTCCATAGGTATAGACAGAATAGGCATAAAGAAAGCTGACGTAGCCTATCTTTGCAACAGTTTATCCATTACATCAACTTCCCTCGGACATGACGCTGCGACAATCCAAGCAGGATAGCCATAAAGCACTCATACCTAGAACCATCAGGGTCGGGCAGCAAATGAAGTGAATGAGTCATGGTCGGAAAAAAAGCCCGTCAAAATTTTTGCAAGAAGGCTTCACGACAATACCACTCTAAGACAGGACCCTAGGGATCTCCAGACCTCGGTATCATGCAGAGCGATTACGTATTCGATCTTTTGGAATCACAGCCATGGAATGGAAAATTAAGACGACTGACTGAGAAGGCAAAGTTCATCAATGTCCTGATGTCACGCAATGCGAGAAATACCTCCCGCTGAGAATGTGGGACTTGTCAATCAGGTGTTCAATTAGCACAAGGTGGCTGTTGTATCCGGTCACCGAACAAGGATTGGTTGAAGGCAATTGAAATTCATTTAAACACTATTTAAACCTTATCCAACGAGGTCTTAATGAATTCATGCGGGAAATTCTGGTCGCGAACGGCACCCTATTGGCTTTTGGGAATACTTTGGTGTGGTTTGTACTTTTGCACCTACTTACATGTATGATGCTACGACCGGAGTGAGCGCTGGAAATATCTCTCAGGCTAGACCAATCTTGAGGTAATTAGTTGTTCGATTCCTTGATAGCGGAATATGTTCTCAGCACATATCTCTTGGTAATAATAAATCAAATCCACGGCAGTCCATTTATTTCCCGTCGTTTCTCAAGTTCTCTCATACCTCATGATCTAGTTTGAAAAGTTAAAAGGCGAAATGGGCATACAGTAATCTACCTCGATCTAGTATACTCATATCTTAGCATGGCTGACTTATAACAGACCCTCGGGAGAATTATTATCAGTGGAGGATGTAAAGCGACACAGTTATTGTGCTCGTCGAAATGCTACAAAGGTGCGCAAATATTATTCCACATTGGAGAAGAAGTTATTTTTATCATCTAACATTGTTTTCAGGAAATACTCCTAAAGTGGAAAGATGAGCGCTTGAGATTTGACGGTGAGCCCCTTTGGGGAGATGAGGTATGCCACACATACCCGATCGTATGCGAAAGCGCAGCGGAAATAACAATGAGCCAAAAACACGAAATAGATTGAGTATATGCTACTCGAACTCAATAGCTCTGTTCCAAGAGCGACGTTGCTTCTGAGTCAACACGATGTTCTTAAAAATTTGGAGAATCTGAAGATAGGCCAAGAACAAGGCTTAAAGTGAGTTAAAACCATCAACCCCAGAAATACCAAAATACCCCTAATAAGGCATTGAAATAAAGTGACGAGAAGTTAATCCCCTGTTTTCAACCTGAATGGGGGCGCCATATGGTCGAAGCGACTCCGGCAGAGCCGTACAACGGGACACTGGAAAGTTTGCTAGAAGTAGAGAAGTGCATGACAAGAAGGTGAGTTCCAAAAACCAGATTATTCCTGGCAAGCCAAGTACTAAGTTCAAGAAAAGACGAAAGTTGATCAAAAGTGTCCTCGGACCTTCACAATACCCCTTTACAATCAGCGCTTTCCCTCGCCTTGGGATAACCCAAGAGTTCACGACGCCTGGACGCCCTCCTTCAATTTCTGCCGATGAAGGCGACGCATTATCGTCATGGCTCTGCTCCGGATTTCCACGTTACATCCAAATGAGAGAACACATCGTGGCTCGGAGGGGATCACAACCTGAAGCATTCATACCTGTGCTTTCCTCCAAAACACATATCATCGGATCGAAAATAAGTAACACCGAGTATCTTCGCATCGAAGGAATGGCGCATGGACCAGGATGCTGCGCAATTCAAACAACGTTTCAAGCTCCGACCGAGAAGGATGCGCGATGGCTGCATGATCAACTTGTCTGCATTGGCCCTGCTATGCTTGCCGTGACGGCCTCCACGCCTATGCAAAAGGGATATATTACGGATCGAGATTCACGCTGGGCTTCACTTTCTGACTGTGTGGATGACCGTCGCCGAGACTCGGGCATATCTATGGGTCCGACTGATAGCTGCACTTATTGTGAGAAGCTCGACGAGTCTCGTGGCCGCTGTGAGTGCGGAATCATGTTAGCCCCTCCGCGCTTTTCATCCAGTCAGGTGTTCCTTTCCGAAGACAAACCAAGCGGAATTCCATATGTCTTGCCTGGATTAAAGATCGATCAGGGAGTGAAAAAATACCTCGAAGGCGGTGGCATGGATGAAGCTCTCGCAACCTATTTTGCACATTTTCTCTCTCATGATCCGCTGTTCTTGACAGAAAATCACATCGCCCCGCGTGAGTCTCAGCCAGACGTACAGGTATTCACTGCTTTCCAGGGTGTTTGGCCTCACGTTATCTTCAAAATGCCAGAGTCCGATACATGCGGTTGGCGCGTGGAGTTCAGACCCATGGAGATCCAGCTTTGTGACTTTGACAACGCCGCATTCGCAATTTTCATGTATCTTCTGTCACGGGCAATTGTCACGCATCATCTCTCTTTCTACGTTCCGATCCCCCTTGTGTCAAAATCGATGGAACTTGCTCAGAAACGCGATGCTGTGTTGAAAGAGTCTATTTGGTTCCGAAAGCATGGGTGGGGGTCACCCTCGTTTTCATGCGTGGTTTGTGATGATTTTGAAGGATGTGATGCTTGTAACAGTCCGAGTATTTCTGGGCCAGAATATTGTCTTATGACTTTGGATCAAGTGATGAACGGCAATATCAAAGAAGGCTTTCCAGGCTTGGTTAATATCGTCAAGTCATTTCTACGACGACAGACTGCTCTTGAGGATGACATCGGACGTTTGAATGATTATTTCGATGTGATCAGTAAGCGAGCTAAAGGTGCTGTTCCCACGCCAGCAAGTTGGATGCGTTCCTTTGTGGATACGCATCAAGACTATGAAGGTGATGGGAGGATTTCTGAAAGGGTTTGCCATGACATGATGAGCAAAATTGCTTCAATGAACGAATAAGTCCCAGATGGGTACACGCTTTGGAGATATCCGCCTTGGTGAGAATAGTTTAAGCCTCAAGGAGATGTCTTGATTTCCAAAATTAGGACTACAACTCTTCAGATTACATTTTAATTCCAATATCTTATTAATACAAAAGCTGTCAAATTTTATCATCTAGATGCCAATCGATTATCGCAGTTTGTACTAGTAGTCATTCCAAAGTAGAGGAATGTCATAAATCGCAAAGTGAAGAACCTGAGATAACTACAAATCATCTACAGCAGAATCAAAATCCTGCAGAAAACACCATTCTGTCCTCTCCCTCCATCGCAACTTCTTCCACTCATTGGCTCGAGACGGGAAAAAAGACACATGCCCAAATAGACTGGGATCATGAGCATATACGAACCAAATGTTGCTTTCGGCATCGGCTTCCTGAGCCTTTTTGATTGTTTGGTCGACTTCTTGAAGATCAAAACCGTCCGATGCCTGAAAGAATGGCTTTTTCGTGGATCCCACCCGCTGAAAGAGTAGTTTCTCATACCCTGAACCACCCGGGCACGGCAATTGTCTGAGAGACGCGTGACTTTGTCGAATTTCAGGCGGAATTTGGATGTATTCTGATGGTCGCATTTCTCCACTGTGGTGGCATAAGTCGCCCCCCATGAAAATGAAGGTATCTGGATTATGAGTTGTTCGAGCCAGCCCTGCTAAATGACCAATTGCGTGACCTGGGCTATCCAGGATGTAAAAAGAACCATCGCCAAAATAATCAACCGCTCGGAATTTCCCAATCAACAGATGGTCGTCAAAAGTCACTTCTCGCACAGGGCGCGCACTGTACATTGATTTAACTTTGTATTAGCCCTGGGTGACATTAAAATACGCGTCATCTGTAGAAATTCTATTACTGACGCGAACGCTCGCTGTGGAACTGGAGACTTCGGGTCCACTGGATAGCCGGGCAAGAAAGAATCCTTAAAATGTGGGCCGACGATTATCTCGGTGGAAGGAGGAAAGCGTGACGGATCGCCGAGATGATCCCAGTGCCAATGGCTTTGACGAATGTCTAATATTTAGTATTTGGTTGTTACATGGCGTATTCGAGTGGTTAATTGCTGCTCACCTCAATATGATCCCTGAGATATCGTTCGCTCGCAAACCATTTTTCTCAAGAATATCAATGACATCTTCTTTGACATTGATTTCCCAACCGTGATTTCTTATTCCCTGAACTATTCGCGGTGGAAGAGAATCCAAGTTCCACGGGACACCAAGATCATATAAGAGCTTCTGGCCGGAGGGATGCTCAATCAAAAAAACCCACGATGGCAGAGTTGGTAAGAGCTCAAGGCCCTTCATGGGTGGATTCAACAGTAGGTCTGTTTGTATATTTGCAATCCTGGTACTAGAGTCGATGATCCGGACATGCACAGCTTGATTTCCCTGCGGAATATTGAAGCTTGCGCCCGAAGAGGAGGCCATGATCAAAACGGAGACAGTATGAAGAAGGCTGAACACCGTGTTGTCTCCGTCAAGATATGGACAAATTTTCAAAGAGCAGTCTGCAAAACTGATGATTCATGACGAAGTCATCCAACTCAATACGATTAACAGCCTCGGAACATAACAGAGTAAGCTGGTATGGTAAATTCCTGAAATGCGCGTTTCGTTGTTGTATGTAATGGTATCGCACGTTCCAGCAACGTCCGTAAAGTATGCCGGTGCGTGGCCGATTACTCTACTGCGTTCTCTGGATTTGACCCTTTCCTATCTATCCCCTTTGAACGATTATGATACATCGGATGAACGACTGAGTCTCCCTTGCGCGTGGCGGGCGGAACGGCAAGGGTCCGTCCGCCCGAGCGGCCGGGCTCGCAATACCTGCCCACAGTATTCCATACGCGCAGCGTGACCTCTAGTTATGGCTTGCATCTCGGTGCGAACAACGGATTGGCAGAGGATGTTGTATGAAGTAACTTTGCAAGCATAAGAAAAAATCAAAAAACATACAACAGTCAGGATTCCCATGTGGTCACCCACCATAGTACTAACTGACCGGCGTGAGGCTTGAGTACGGCTGAGCGGACGGGAAGCCCTATTTTCCTCACCCTGTGGTCGTATGTGCTAGGTAGTCCAAATAAAGAGGTGTTGAATTACGATCGTACGTGTTCGGATGTGCAAATAGATTTTACTTCGCGCCTTCCTACGAAGGAACAGTGAGAATGGATAGGAAGGTAGTTGTCCCCTTCTTTATAAAGATGGTCATAGGGATCAGGTCACTGGTAGATATCACGATCCAGTTGGAGACTGCAGTTAAATACCCTCCGCTTCAAGATTCGCCATGCAGGTGACAGAACACAATTGGAGGGTTCTCAAGTATCTCAACTTCGAGGTAGCTGAGTCGTTAGAATTTTTTTATGCGAACTAAGCGAACTAAGATCGAACGATTACAATTTTGGAATTTGTGAATTGATTCCACGGCTTATTGAGGCGCCTACATGTGATGGATGTGTTTAGAGGTAGACCTTATTATAATCGCGACTCGCGGACATGCGGGATAATATGAGAAACTACTAAAAATTGAATTATGTAACCGGTAATTGTGATGAATCATCTATTCATATGAATAGATCAAGATCACTTGCTCTTTGTATTCTTGTCTTCCTCTCCATCCTTCTTCTCATCTTGAACACTGCTCTCCTTGCCACTGCTGTCTTTGTCACTCCTCTCTCCTTTGCGCTTGTTCTTCTCTTTTTTATTGTTTTCATCGTTACTCTTGCTTTTATCCTGCTTATTGGATTACAATTCAGAATCACCACGCATTTCCTTTATGGCATCCTCCATTGCTTTCTTAAAAATGGACTCATCCGGCTTAATACCTTTCTGGATATATAGTTCGGCAAGTACGGAATGGATACCACCATTCTTCTCACGCAACTGCTTGATCGGGGCTGGAATTTTCCCGGAATTTGGCTGTATTCGGTATTTGTGATAGTTTTTCCCATCGGGGTGACTCACGACACCGTCATAATTCCACCTTATTCCATGTCGCTCCAACTCTGCATTTGTCTTTGGCCAGAGAGTATTTCCTCTTTCTACAGTCGGACGAAAAAACTTCTTCAGATCAGCAGGACGCCTGGAGATGATATTGACTGCTTCAGATATTATTTTGATACTTTTTGGTGACATTTTGATGAGCTAACTGTTTAGTGTTATGAATCCCAAGGTTGAAGAACATGGAGGAGATAGCGTCGCATTATATATGACTCCAATATCGAGATGAGTATTCAACCTTGGAAGGACAAGGGGCTTGAAGATTCTCAAACAGTGATTAAAAGCTTTGAACTGGGGATTACTGGCATGAAGAAGAGCATTGTAAGCTTGCTACATTATATGATAGAAAGTTCGAGCAACAATGAGATTCAGAAGTATGCTGTAATTAAAGGATTAGAAGCAGGGCAAAGCCATTGTATTTCATAACTTAGGGCTTTGTGTGAAAACAGTGGCCATCAGTTGTACCATTTCCTCTAGTGGCTCTTTTAATACTCTTACTACTATTGCTGCTGCTGCTGCTATTATAATTAATGTCATAGCAAATTCACTTGAGGAAGAGAAAGAAAGAGAGAGAGAGAGAAAGAAAGCGAGAGAGAGAGAAACAGAGGCTAGAGACAGTAATACTGCTCCTTAGCCAGTATTCTTAGTATATCCATCATAATTTCAATAGAGCGCGAAGGTAGGTGAAGCTTGAGGTTGAAGAGGCGAGGAGATCGCTGCTGTTGTCAGTAGACTTGAGGGGAAAATGAGTGTTGCGGCAGCTCAAGGTCCATATTTAAACCTTTATCATTACATCGAGGGAGTATGTATTACTTCAAAGGGCTTGTAAATTCACTTAGCGCCCGTGGAATTAAGACTACTTAGATGGGAATCAAATACTAGACCTGAAAAATTTTAGGTGGAAGTCCGAATAGCGAGAGGGAGTCCGTCTAATGGTATTCGTGCGAAGAAACATCTGTTCATTTCTGCCAAGATTATAATTCCAATTCAGAATTCCAAGGTGATAGAAGTGGCTTAGTACTCACCAGAATCGAGGGATGCTTTCAACGGTGTCCGCCATCGCTTTCCAAGGTTCTCAAACACATCCACTTTCGGCTTGACACCCTTGGGAATATGTAGAATTGTCATAATGGCATGAATGTCGCTTTTCTTGTCACACAAGTGTTGGATTGAGGACCCAGGGATGCAGCTTTTTCTGCTGCCGGCTGTAGCTGGTATTTGCAGTACTATTTTCCATCCTAAGTCACACAAAACACCGTCATAGTCCCATCGTACCTCGTATCACAGCGAGTCCGCAGGTGTTGGGCAAGATAGTCTCCCTTGACTTGCAGTCGGTAGAAAGGACTTTTGGGCTCAATGATTGTTCAAAGTAAACTTTGACTAAAAATATGCCTCCTGATCCTGGAAAGGCCAGCCTCGCTTGATGTTCTCAAGCTCGTCTGTACTGCCCCCTTCAGAAAACTCTGCTTTGAGCGCTTCATTTCGCTTAACAGCATAATCGTAGTTCTCAGTACTGATCCATTCTTCTTCAGATATATTACCTAGCTCACCCCGCCAGTGACTGACAATATGGTTCAGTTTATACCACATTGCTCCGTTCCCAAATTGCTCAGCTAGCTCCGCTTCAGAGAATGATAAGGGGCAGTCCTGGCTCTGATCATTTCCTGGAACATGGCTCCAGTTATCGGAAATTCGCATCAAGCTTCTTCGCAGGGTCATAAGGTTTCCTGACCATTGACGGCCGGCAAAATTGATGAGATGCTGACGAGATAAAATCAGGGGATCTTGTAAAGCCTTGAGATGTGTTTTATTGAGTCCCCCATTAAATACGCGATATAGATAGAAGAGGCTTTGCCGGCGGATAAGCTGGTCAGCTTGAGCCTTATCACTGGGATCCTTTTCATCATATTTTTCAGGCTCAATGGGTTATACTGAATAAAACTAAACATCTCTAGGAAGTAATGGATCTATAACACAGTCCAATACAACAAAAAATAATGAGCTCCAAAATATGATATTTGTTTACTCCTAGAAAGATATTAGATCAAATCTACTTTGCACCGTTCCGACGATAGTTTGCTACTATCTTAGCCACAAATGCACTATTTATTGGGCTATTCCTTTCCTTACATAGTTCCTGCTGACCTACGTAAATGCTTTACACTTTGTGATTATGAACCATGGGAGGCTGCATACTTTCGAACCCACTTTATGACTTATATTATCTCCTCACGCCATCGACGAGCTATTTCTTGAAAGCAACGCTACGCCCTCCGATTTCTTGGGAAAGGCTTCAAGGTTCGTGGCATTGAGTTACACCGAGATAAATTGTTGATCTAGGAAATTTCAGGGACTTCTAACCACTATATTAGATTGCACCGGTTGTAATGCTCCCATACTCGGGAACAGAGTAGTTTCCGAAGCAGCTCTCCTCATATTTGGCCTTTCCAATGTTCCTTTTCTGGGCAGTTATAAATGTCTCAAGCTCACACCATCCGTCATCACGCTGCCCACACTCCAAAATGCTGCGACCCAAAGGAATTGTCCTTTGATTCATCAGCATGTGGATGTAATTTGTTTCAGAGCCCTTCGAGTCGTATGCAGAGACCGAGCTATTGTGCGAACGAGACTCTAGAACGGGCCGCGGTGCTTTGATGACCTCGATGTTAAAGCGACCTGCGAATGGAACGATGTGGCTGACGATAAGAGAGCGGTTCGCAGGGGGTCCGGTAGTAGGTAGAAATTCTGCGAACTGCGTGAGGCCAAGGGCAGTCAACATGGAAAAGATGTTTGTATCATGGCTGAAATCGAGATAGAGAGTCTGATCCAGAGGGAAAGTGGTCGGGTTGTTGTCCAGCGTCTCGTTGATAGCGATGGAGTCCGTGCCTGGCTCTGGGATGTGACGTTGTAGGCGAGCTACGAGCTCCTCCACATAGCCCACGCCAACAGCTCTTCCAGTAGGTGATGCAAAGCCATTTCCCCCATAATAACTCAAATCAAGACTATATTCGAAGCCTAGCCATTCTTCAAAGGTAAAGAGGGAGCAGAACGGACTGTACCCCAAGCCAACGGTCTCATAAGGACACAAAGTCTGCGCATTGTAGGTATCTGTCACAATCCAGTTTGCATTGCCGACAATTGCTTGACGGAATCGCTCTGTTGCATTTTTCAAGTAGATTTCTTGCCATTTGACAGATGCATCATCACCGCCAGATGAACGGTCATTGTTGTTATTCGTGCATGCCTTATCACCGGATAGAGAGTTGTTAAACCCAGGAGACTCGATCAAAACTTCAAGGGTAATATTTTTCGCCCAATTGGGACCAAGAAATCCATTCAGCCAGTTTTCAGCAGACTGGAGCATGCGCACCTGGGTTGTGGTGCGAGCAATTAGGGGCTCAGATGAATTATATAGATGACCATAGTTGAACCAGCCAAGTACGCCGCTGTCAAACAGCTGCTGGCGACCAAGAGCTGTGAGTTCTTCCAACCCTAGTTTATATTCCCAGGAATTTAGGAAAGCCAAGTTATCGATAAATGTGGTGCCATTGCCTAGAAGCTCCGCAATTCGTGGCGGAAAGGTAGCAACCGCAGAAGAAGAAGTGGGATACCGGGAGCCATGACGGTGAATCATATGCATCTGGGTGATTCTGGCACCCGCAGGAAGCGGATATTCATCGACTCCAAATCCAGAGGGGTTTGGCATGTAGGGTCTACAAGATGCAAGATATCATTAATGATATTTGCAAGAGAAGTGATACTTAGAACAGTTTTGACGTACGAGAGATTACCCATATGTTTGAATGCCTCTGAGCCATCTGCTTGGTCCACAATAGGAACATTGGTCACCACTGGCGTATTGGGAATGTAGCTTGGCAGTCCAAATGGCGCTGAATTAGTCTGAGCCAGAAAAGGCTCACCACCAGCCGCAGTTGGGCCTTTTTATGTGAAGATCAGTCAACTGCGGTTGATGCGGTTGAAGGGTTTATTTAGTTCGAGAGACTAACCTGCCCATGGTCCAAAGCTAGTCTCGAAAAATTGAGGAGCTGTTGTCGTTGTACCACTCGGCTTGACAATACCAGCCTGAGCACTAGCTGCAATTGCGAGCAGTATATACTGAGCGGAAATAGCCATGATCATCGCAACTGTGACAATATTTGATCCATGGGACAGTTCTTTATCGCCGCATAGAAAGCTTTCTCCTTGCCTTTATACACCTCCAGTCCAGCCCCACAGTCATATTGCGGGGGTGGAGTACGCAGTACCGTCCCCAGACTCTGATTATCGCCCCAAAGTGCCGAAGCGAAGCGAGTTCCACTCACTAAGGAGGCTAAGCTTCTTCGGATTTTAGTTTCCAGACCTTCAACTCGTGAAAAATCGTAGATGATGTGGAGAATAGGTCAGAATACGGTAATCAGTAAGCCGATCAACCGAGTTCATTTAACATAGGGGCGGCAAAGCGCTGGATCCGCTCCAGTCGGGAAAT